>PVJD01007128.1:0-88439 GCA_004026545.1 Mormoops blainvillei | reverse complement strand
ACTGCCAGCCCCTACATGTATAGGCGAGAAACTCAAACGAAGAGAATTAGATGATCAGGGCAGATGCTATACGTGCCACATAGAGATACGAGAGAAGAGCTACGGCAGTGCACTGTCTGAACAATTCACTCTGCTTATGAGAATCAGAGCAAGTCTCGGGTGCTGAGCTGAACCTTGATGAATGAGAAATATTTCAATAGGGACGCGGGAGAAAAAGACAGGTCAACGTGAAAAGAAAAGCATGTGTCACAGCTCAGGTGATGAGAGTGCAAGGCTCGCCTAGGAAGGCAGTTCTTTTGGCCAGTATGGCAAAATAAAGACTGAGTAGGCACCAGCTTTGTCCTGAGAAAGCCAGGCCAGTTCTGAGGCTGCACAGTAAAGCTTCCTCCCTGTGCTTTAATGCTCCAAGCTTTCCCTGAAAGGGTGCCTACTTGCTTTTGCCTTCAGAATCGCCTTAAAGAATGTTTCTCAGTGTGTGTTGTCCTCATCAGTAGCATTGGCATCACCTGGCAACCTAGAGAAATACAAATGATCAGACCCTGGTCACAAACCTAACACAACAAAAGCTCTGGGGGTGGGACCCCACACTTCGTTTTAACAGTTACATAAATGAAAAGATTTCTGCCAACTTGGATGTCTACCTTTTACCATAAGGTATCAGTTCTAGCCCAAAACTACCTGAGTCACTGAGCTGAGTCTGCAGAATAAATGTGTGTGTGTGTGTCTGTGTCTGTGTGTGTGTGTGTATTTGGGGATGAACTAGGAACTTAACTGAGGTAGAGTCACTGCTCTTCAGAACTGTTGTTGATTTCAGTAGATGGTCTCTACGGCCCTACTTGCCTAGGGATAAACTTCTCTTGTGACACAGCACTTAGTGTTAGTCATTCTATAACAGTATATTTCAATGGTTCACAAATGGGAATTGAAAAATATTCTTTACGGCATGCCTATGTTACATTCAAGTGTGACAATTACAGAGGAGATGGTGAGCACGCCCATTTCTCTGCAAACTTCCGGTTTAGCTTAGAATTGGTTATGATCCAATTTAATAACTAATCACAGAGTACCCTTTATGTTGTCACCATGATTAGGCAGGAGGTGATGATGGGTAATAGTTGCAGTTCTTGTTTTCAAGTAGCTTACAGTCTGGGTTTGTTTGGGATTTTTGTGGGGTTTCTTATTGTTTATTTATTTATTTATTTTGGAGTGCTCAAAAAATTGCTCTCACTTCTCCTCAGCTACCCCAGGAATTTCTCTGATTCTTACCTTAGGAGTTCCTTCCAAGAATGCTTACCCAGGCGCACTGTCTCTGCCCATTGAAACCTGTCAAAGCTGGGCTCAGGTGCCACTATATTCCCCTCAACCACATATAATCTCCTCCTAGACAATACAGACCAAAGAATTATTTCTCTTTTACAGAGCTCTGTGGCCTGCTGGGGACATACTACAGACCTGTATTAGTAAAAATATTCTCTAATGGGAGAAAGAAGGGGAAGGGTCAAGTCAAGGAACGTGTATAAAGGATCCATGGACAAAGACAATAGGGGGAAGGGTTGAATGTGGGAAGTGGGGGTTGGTGAGGGCAGGGGAGAGTAAGGGGGAAAATATGAAGACAACAGCAATTGAACAACAATAAAAAAAAGTTGTTAATACAAAAAAAATTCTCATTAGTTCCTGTAAGCTCCATAAGAAAATCTTGATGCAAATTATTTCTAATTAAGAAAAAGACAATGGATCAAATTTTCATTGAACCAGAATAAATAAATAAAACCCCTTTCAATATCTATTCATCATTTTGGAATTCTTATAGTAATAGTGTCACCTGGACTTTACAAATATTACATGTCACATAACGAATATATGAAGGACCTCAGGATTTTGCCATTGCATGAAGAGATGAAGGATAATTATGGTACTTATGAATTTTAGACGTGAAGTAGGTATGAAGGAACCTAGTGTTTGGGCAGCAAGTAAGAGGGCTAGAGGTAGGTTGTAGGTTATCTTCAGCTAACTGTAGGCTGTGCTTCTTAAGTCTTCCTTAACTAGTATTAATGGGTAATATGTCATAATTTCACACAGGAAAGAAGAATTATTTTTGAGATAATTAATTGCTACAAGATAATTTTAGAAAAACAGAGTTTATTTGTTGCCTTTTGCTGCCAAGAATGGCTAAAATCTGATGTGGATCCAGATAATAAAAGTAATACAGTAACATTTTGAATTTATAATGCTATTATATATGATATTTCAATTAAGGTTCACAACCTTAGGAGCTCTGTCCTACCACAGTGTCTTGCCATAGGTGGGCATTCGATACATCCAAGAGAAACGACAAAACAAGTAATACGAAGGTTAAAGATTATTAGCCCTATTTTACAGATAAAAAATGAAGCCTGAGAGTGGGCAAAAGTAAGAGTCTGGGGATGGTTGCTTTGGAGCAGAACAGAAGATTCCTGAACACAGCCCATTCCTTCTCCCGCACATGCTGTGTCAGGGAGGATGCACCTGAGTCTCACTCCTCTCTGTGCATGTCAAAGAGGTTCACAGTTTTCATGTGATCAAGAGAAATAGTGTTTTCATGAGGCCTCTCTGATCATCTCTAGCTGTGCAGAAAAACCCACAGCCCATCAGCCATTTCTGACATATCAGAGGAGGAAAAAAAATAGTCAGCTAGATTACATGACCACATCTTTCATTTTTCAAAGGAATGTTATAGTTTTCCACCCCATTCCCTGAAACAATAAATAAAGAATCCTTCAAGTTCTATACTTGCAAATAAGAAACCTAGGCTAGAAATAAAAACTCCGTACTAACATAATATGAAGTATTTGCTGTACAGAATATAAAACATTTTATTGAAGTCCTCCTTTATGCATCCACATATAAAACATTCATCATATTAATTCCTCTCCAAATTCTCTGTGTGGCAGAGAAGTCTGCTAGCTGACCAATATCTCCTTTTTAACACAATCTATCACTGGCAGCAGGAATGTACCCAGCTACTTATGCATGCTGTCCCCTAACATATAGGTTTTACATTTAAACTAAATGATTTTAAGGACTTAGGGAAATGAGAAAATATTCCATTGGTCAGCCCAACTTCTGCCCTTCTCTTTTTCTCCACCTCTCTATCTGAAACTCAGATGTGGTGATTGGAGCTGTAAGACAGACATTGTTTGACCATGAAGTGACCTTAAGGATGGAAGCTACCCAAAAGGAATGGCAGAACAGAAGGGTAGAAGAAAACTGAGAGACTCATAAAACCGTATCACCATCAACCAGCCTTGGGTTGCCTACCTCTTGACTTCCTTGTTAAAGAAAAATTTATTCTATATAGTTTAAGTCATAATTATTTCAGATCTGTTACTAGTTGACCAATTTCATCATAACTTATGAATTCCCCCAAATATGGACAGAATAAAAAGTCAGAAAAACTTTAAGATTGAATTTTAGAATTAAGGACCAACTGAGTAATAGATGGGCCAGTGTTCCATACCAACGTGAACTAAAAGAAGCAGATAATTTTCCCTAAATAGGCAACCAGAAATGGAACTTCGTCAGGAGTCTGAGTCATGCCAGAAAAAAAAAAAAAGATGATGGTGTTTGGAACCCTGCATAATGATGCGACAGAGGAGGGGGTGAAGGGTGGAGAGGTGAATTAAGGCATGAGAATTTACAGCAAAAGATTAAGGGAGCTAGAGAGAAAAGCAAGTTGTCTGGAACTTAAAGGGGTAGCATTACAAACCCCTGGAGACAAGGAGCCAGAAAAGAAATTCCTTTACCCTGGTGGTTCTGGGAAAAAAATTCTTTCCCTTATAATATCTGACACAGGACTAAAAAAATGGGTATGTGTTCAATAAATGTATGTTGATTAATTTATAGTTATGAAGAAAACCAATGATTGATGTTCACCTGGGAAGCCTTATTCTCAAAGGACTGCATGCATGAGACACTGTTTCAGCCCAATCTTTCCTCATTCATCTTTACCTGTCACTAAAGAACACCCGATTGAAAGGGGAGAAGATAGTCATGGGGATGTAAAGTACAGCACAGGAAATACAGTCAATGATAGTGTCACAACTGTGCATGACGCCAAGTGGGTACTGGAAATATCAGGGGGAACAATTTATAAAGTATATGATTGTCTAACTATCATGCTGTAAAACTGAAACCAACACAAAATAACACTGAATATAAACTGTATTTGAAAAAAAATTAATTAAAAAAAGATACACATAAAAGTAACTGCAAACAGTAGTTACATGTTATCCAAGCCTCATTGCACGAAGGGAAAGAGAATTTTAAAACACTCAGCATTAACTTGTGACTGCTTTTAAAACTCTACACTTGATATTGACACAGTAGTTTCTCAACCAAGATAGTTTGGCCCCTGGTCTTGAGCCATTTTAGATTGTTACAAGTGGCATCTAGTGAGTAGAGGCTAAGGATGTTGTTAAGCACCCACTCAGCAATGCACAGGATGGCCCTCACCTCAGAAATAATTATCCCACCCCAAATATAGCTACTTCAAGATGATGGTGTAATCTCCCCATTGTTGACTATCTTTTAGTTCACATAATATTTATTAGTTCATGTTTAGTTCATGGAATATGTTTCAGAGCATTTAATAAGAAAGCACCCAAAAATGTAGGATCATAAAAACATGCTGTATGGTCTGTAATATTTGGTACTACTAAGCCTCCACTGTATTTCATTGCTTATAAAAGGTTGGAAATAAATAATAGCCACAACTATTGAACACCCATTATTTAGCAGGAATAATGAAAAAAAAACTGTACAAAAGAAATGTTATTGAATCTACAGAACATTCCTGCAGAGTAGCTGTGATTACAATCATTTTACAGAGAGAACTCTAAGATTGTGAGAGAGACAATCCCATGTCCAAGGTCATAGAACTTACAAATAAAAAAAAACAAAAACAAAACCCCACAGTATAACAACCACAGGAAGCCTACTGTGTGACCGTGAAATTGCCACTATTCTGGATACTTGTGTTTAGTGAGTCAAGAGTGTTTCTCCCCTTTGAAGTTCACAAAAACACTAACTTTCCTGCACAGAATGTTCCCTGGAATGCACTATACATTTCTGCCCTTTAGTAGGCACACAGTATTGAACGTAATTTAATCTTTTCTTAACATGTTAGGATGGTTGCAACAAATATCCACGTTTTCCTATACTGCAGTGTCCTCCGGAGCTAATAAAACGTACAGGGCTTCCTGTCCCCTCACGGGATGGCCCCACTGCTTTTAGAGTCTTTCTGTCTGATTTTATCATTTATCTTTCTCTGCCTCTTCCAGCAGAGTCATAGCTGCCTTTTCCTCTATAACCACTGTGCCTGCCTTCAGGGGTTTCCAATCTTCTATGGGATGAAGAAAAAAAAAGGATTACCAGGTCTATTAGAATGGTATCTAAAATTAAATCCTAAAAGAATATCCCACAGTAGGGCTGGGGGAGGGACCTAGAACATGTAAACTTCAGGATATCTCTTTATTTCTTCCAAATTCATTGTGGCTTTATTTCCTGCTTTGTAGCTAGGGTCTGGCCAGCTGAGTTGAATCTAGGAGCTTCAGACTCATGAGGTGTTAACTATAATGGACATTTTATTCATCATAATTCAGAAAATCGCACATTTGGCTGTATTTTAATGGAGTGTTGCACTATGCTTCCCCCACACTAAGTATGTCTACTAACAGTTAATCCCAAATTTCTCAATAAAAACATGTCTTATATGTATCCAAGCAATGCCTTTAAACATGCAGCTCCCCATTTTAAAATTGGAAAAGGATTAAAATACTAATAAAATTATCAAAACTAATAAGTGTGGCAAGAAATGATTTTCAAAGGCTGTTTTATTCTGGGGGAAGCTATGTTTCTCCAATGAGGCCCACGAGACCATTGGGGTTCTTTTTTTTTCACTCCATCATTGCTCCCTTGGAGAACGACATGGCCTTTATCTGCCATTGCAGATGCAAAATGGTGCACAGCAGAGGTGCTGCGAGGTTTAACCGGGACAAAAACACAATCAGACACATCAGTGATTCTGGAAATGGCAAAACAAAAAATGAAAAACGGCTCAAGAATCTATCTGTCAACTGTTTTAAAAATATCACATTTAAAAAGATTTTCGGTATAGTTTTATGTCAACACAAGAGGTCCATGGTTTGGTTGAAAGCTGGGTGAAAGGTGATGAAGGGATCAACCAAGGAGCATTTATGCACAGCACATAGATGGAGACAGCAATGTGGGGGTTGACTTGGGGAGGGGAAAAGGTGGGGCTGGGTGTAGGTGGGGAAAGGGAGAAAACACAGGAACAACTGTAATAGCATAAACAATAAAAATAAATAATTTTTTAAAAGAAATCACCAGTTGTCAGGTACTCAAAGCTTGGCATTTCAGAACACTGCATTGTTTCTGTGGCTCACCGTTGGCCTCTTTGAAGTCGAGATCAGCTGCTGGTTTGCCAGAGAGTTCCCCTGGGTGCCCGAATTCTGCTACCAGCAGTTTTATTACATTCTGCCTTGACTTTGGGAAGCTGAGCAAGCGTCAGCCTTTGCACTGAGATCGTCGTGGACAGCAGAGCAATGCAGTTTGGAGCATGGTAACTAGCAGATGAAATTTTAGAGGACATTAGCTTTAGCCCACAAAGCAGGCATTTGGTGTATGTGGAACATAAAGGGTGGGCTTAAGAAGGGAGAAAAATTCTGCCTTTCTCTTAGTTGTGGTTTCAGGTAACTTAGCTTTTCAATGAAAATAATTTACTTCTCCAGTGGAAGATTCAGTATGAAGTTACCACTGCACTTACAATGATCAGAAAACTCATTGGCCAAATATCAAAATATTTATCTGATTGGGGGATGAAGACAATAATGACTGAAAAGGTGGCTGTATTTTCCCTTGAAATCTTTACAGGCCTCTGAACTTGCTCTAGAGTATCCGTAAGTTGGTACATTCTAGAAACCCATGCTAGGCCCTTTGCAAAGTAACTGCCAAAAAAAAAAAAAAAAAAAGAAGTTATACTTGACCCCTGTCTTCCTGGGATTCAACTGGTTGTCCAGGATGCTGAGTTGCTCCCCCACATGTTTTGAGCGGACCACGGTACAGAGCAAATCAGGTTTGAAAATCGCCGCAAGATTGTTAGATTCGGCGGCTGATGCTCGTGTGCCACTGATAGAAAAACATGAACTCAGGAATAAATATCTTCTCTTCTAAAAAGACTCCAGGAAATTACAGCCGCTGATGGCAAGTCTATGGCAGTACATTAATTAGTGTGACATCATAAGGAATGAAGTCATCTTTCGGCACTTCATTTTCTCTCTCCATGTTGCATTAAAACACACAAAAACAAAAATACGATACAATATCACACTAGTAATAGACACTGATAAATAGAGCAACAATTTTTCAGTCTCTGAGATACTCCTCTGTAAGAGATAGGCCTGTGGCCTCAATCCAAGATGATGTGTCCACACAGGGCTGCAAAGGCAGCCACCATCACCACCTTTCACTGTGCACTTCCACCTCAGAGACATAGGAGTAAGAAACCCGACATCCACCTCCCCACCCCTACAGCAAGAACATGGTTTGCTGTGGCATTGGAGGTGATTTCGCTTCTCCTGATATCTACTCTGTTCCTAATGCTGCATTAATATGCACTCCTAACTGAAAATTTGCAAACTGGAATGCCCAGTGGTACAGAAAGACCAAGATTAAGAAAGGAGTGTGAAATTCATGGTGGGCACTGTAGAAGACAGGAAGAGTCTTAACAGTTATATACTCCATTTCTCAAAAAACAAACAAACAAACAAACAAAAAACAGAACTAAAATTATTTCAGATCACGTAGGGGGAAAAATTAACATTTGCACAGCCAAAGGACCAGACCGCCTTGGTTAATTTTATGTGTTAATTTGGGATGCTCAGGTAGCTGGTAAAACATTCTTTCTGGTGTGTCTGTGAGGGAGTTACTGGGAGAGATTAGCATTTGCATCAGTAAACTAAGCAATGCCAACTAGCCTCTTCCAATCTTTCCAGGGCCTGATTGGAAGAAAAAGGAAAAAGAAGAGAAAATTTGTTTCTTGTTTCTGCTGATAAATCCCCCTTCTCCCGGCCTGGGACATGGATGTTCCTGGTCTTGGACCTTAAGATAAGACCTATAATTTATAGCGCTGGCTTTCCTGGTTCTCAGGCCTTGGAACTCGGACTGAAATTAGACCATGGGCTTTGAGTGTAGGACTTCGCGGCCTCCATAAATGTGTGAGCCAGTATATATCCCGCTGGTTCTGTTTCTCTAGAGAGCCCTAATACATAGGCATTAGAAGCCAAAGATACTCCCTATGTAAGTAGAGACTTACTAATTGATTTCCTAAAAATAAGTGAACAGCTTTGCACATTGAATAAGTCCCCAGTTTAATGTCTAAGAGATGGAATCTATTCCATTCCTTATTGTAGACTAAGGGAAAACATAGAAGCCTAGTTATTGAAAAACTCTGAGCTTGGTTCCATGCTCAAAAAGAAGTAAAAAGAGGGAGGGAAAAAAATAAACACCAGTGGGACCCATGCTACCAAATTGGAATGAGAGGAAATTACTCTGAAGGTATACAAGAAAGTCATAGTTGTATTTTTTAAAATTTAATATATTTTTTAAAAATCTGAAAATATTTCCTCTGTGCTTTCAGGTACATACATGGAATAGTAGACCTGTTAAAGTAAGGGATGAATGATGAGATAAAAAAGTAATCTACAGACATTCACACTGAAATTATTAAGAAATCCGACTGAGACTAGCAAGGTAGTAAAAACGAAATTAAATCCACATTGGAAATGGAAAAGAACAAAACTGGCACTGTAAAAAACATAAATCATTAATATAAAAGAATGGATTCCCCCAAAATCAGAAAATATGAAAATTTATGAAAGGGAAGATTGTAAATATAACCAAGACCATAGATTTATAGTTAAAAATAATTTTTGTCCCTGAAGAACAAGTCTTACCTACTAGAATAAAACTAAAATTCCAGCAAATAAAGGAAAGGGTTCCTGAGTTGCAGACCAACCGGAGTCTGACATTACGGCGACCATATTCCAGACAAAATCCAATCAATCTGGCAAATAAAATAATGACTAGCATTTGAAGGGTCAGCCCCCTGCTATCCCAAACCAGTGAGAATCAGCCCTGGTAATTCCTTGGGGCTTCTGTATTCAAGCCAGAAGAAGCCAGTTCAAATCATGGCTACACGAATCATGGTAACACTTACAACCTATATAAGAATGGGCAAGTAATGTAACCCCAAGTTTGACATAAAAATGCTACCTCTAGAAGTTTTCTCACCCCAACACACCACTCTCGCTAATGAAAAATGCCATTCGTTCCTCTCCTGCTGCTTCGGACTTGGCCTTAGCAGCTCCCTTCCTCCTCACTCCGCTTCCCACACCTTTCCTTCACCAGGGTGGGTCCAGAAGCATAATGTCAGGAAAAGAACAGAAAGATCAGAGGGAGGAGGAAGTAGCGTCAAGGCCGTCCTCCCTGGAGTAGCAGCAACTGACCTCCAAAGAGAATCGCAATTGACTTTCAGTATAATATCCCTAAAGACATGTTACCATCATCCTCCAGAGGTGACACCCTTGTCATATTTTAGTGGCAGGTTTGCCTAGGTAGCCAAAGCATTCCCCTTGTTAGCTATTTCTGCCATTTATTTCCATTACAAATTCATTTTCATAAATATGAAGCACTGAAAAATCCAAACAACAACCTCCGATAACTACATTAACCATCACATTAATTAACATTCTTGTATGATCTCCCCTTAGACTTACCTGAAAGCTACCTAGGTTAGAGTAAGTTTCTAGCACATTCCTTTTCTGTGAGACAGGCTGACTTTTAATATGTTTTCACTCTCTACAGCCAGCTGACCTGGGTCCTCAAAAAAGAGCGGTACTTGGTGTGATAACATTCTCTTAAAGACAGTCCAAACTCTGTCCCAATTTTGTACAGATTTAATGCCTACAGCTGGGACTTCTACAAATAATGCAAACTTTACACATCTTCTTCTCCTTTGTCCCCAAGTATAATTTTCATTATAGATTAGGATCAAACCTTTAGAGTAAAACTGTTTCTATCAATGTTTTCCTTTAACCCATTTATAGTCAAAGTTTTACCTATTATCCAAAGGAATAAATCATAAATAAGGCTTTTAATTAAATAATAACCTTAACAAAGGTACAGTTACTTATCTATTTGGTATTTTTTTTCTCCAAAGAACTTTGGGAGACCTAGTTGTCAGGAAACCTAAGTTATTCTCTGGATTCTTCTACCAACTAACTAGATTGAAAGCCATGCTTTTCTCTTGGGGATTGAAGTAACAAAGGGAAGGAGGCAAAGCCAGAGTTCTCTTCTGGCACCCACCTGAACTCAGAAAGAAATGACACACAAGCATGCCTTGGAAAAATTGGGGACAGAGAAAGTAGCAATCAAGTGAGATGATTTGTGTGGAAGTGCTTTGTAAATTCATAGTTCCTGATACAGTTACATGTGCCAGGCAGTGAGTCCATAAAATGAAAAGAGTACTAGATTTAGAATGAGAAGACCTGAGCATAATTGTAGTTCAGAGACTGTCACATCGCCACTTTGAGCTTCAGTTTTCCTCGGTGCATTAATGGTATAATTGTGCTCTTCTTCTAAAAGAGTTGCCCGGAAGGTCAAATATAATATTTTGGCAAAGAACCTATCACAGAGCTGAGCACATAGTAGGGTCTCAATAAATGAAGTCCAAGGCTGGTAGGTGGCTAGCCCTCTTGGCCTTTCATAAGCCACAGAACTGGCTTCTTTGAAGTCTATAAAGCCTTAGACAACTGAGTATCCTCAGGCAAACACATTGTCCAGTCCCACGGGCCCCTTCCTGGTCATCTCCCTGAGGGAAAGCGTTCATCATTTTGCAGCTTTCTTCATGTCAGAGAAGTCACTTAGGAGCTAAATTATTATGAAACATAAAGAAACATGGTCAAGCTGTCAGAATATTAAACAGGCTCTGACCTATTCAGCATCATTTTTCCTTTCGGAATGGTTTCTTTCCAGCTGCCATCAATATACATTTTTGGCAGAAGGGATGTGAAAGAGAAAAATCTTCCAGCTTGTTTCCAAGGATTTCACTGTTGCCCGTACGTATAGATCCTACAATAATGCTAACAAGAGCCCTTTGTTCTATGCTTTGCAAGTAACCTAGCATTTTCACTTGTCTACCTGCATTATGTAACGCTATCAGATAGACTGGCAGGTAGTAATACCCCTCCATTAGACACCAAGCTCCTGAAGGTCAAAGTAGCCGCATGAGCTGCTCTGATTCCTACTACTGAGTGATAAAGCAGGTCCTGGGTCCATGGACGTGGAGACTAACATGCTCTCCAACACACTATCTATCCCCACTTCTCTCAAGATGTGGGGGACAGAAAGTGTGTGGAATTTTGAAGTTAACCCAATGTCTTCCTCACTGTAACATACCTTAACATTTTATTTTCTGCCAATCAAATAAATCCTCCGTGAGATTAAAAAAAAAAGACACCTTATAATAAGATCTCTTATAATCCAATAAAAATAGCACTGTTTAAGTTAGACAAGTAGTAGCGATTGAATGTCACTGAGTGTGAGTGTGAAAGCATGTTTAAATGGGCAACAGACTTGCCAAGTGGTTAAAACCACTCCCCACAGTTCTTCCTAGGAGTAGATGGCTTTTAATTTTAAGACATAGATCACAGCACTAAAACTACCACAGCATTATTTCTTTAATTTATACTAAAAAGAAAGATTTTTAAAATCACCAAAAAACCAACCCCACATCCATTTGATTGTCTATTGTTACTTCTTCTGCAAGGAATATAGAACCCAGTACAAATCTAAGTGGTGTCTACTTTTAAAATTTTTAGTAACATGTAGTTTTTGTACAGCTAAGTTATATCTACCTGGTACAGAAAAATTATTTTAAAAAGATAAGCATAATGAAGTAAAACAAAGTATCCAGAAACCACATGCTGAGTTCAATGAGATTTTTAGTGCATTCATCCCGAGAATCCAGCAAAATCAGGCCCACGGTTGATCAAAGCATAATCATAAATATCATTTCTGTATTAGAGAGCTAGAAATTTTTACTGAAATTCAGACAAAATATTTCCTGAGTGCAGGAAATCAATTTCTGAATAAAGAAAAAGGATTCTGTCATTTTATACCTTCCTATTTCTCAATCAACTCAAGATGCTATCTTGAGTTCTATATCTGTTTTCTACTCAGTGTTATTCAGCTTTGCTTAATTTAAGAATTTATTTTGACGCTATCAACTTAGTTTAGAAAGCAGCAAAGTATTTATTATTTTTCCATCATTTCCAAATTCACCAGAAATAAAGGTACTTGTTCATCTGTAGTCAGAATATTCAAGAAGGGTTTACAAGCCATCTTTCTAGGACTTGCATATGTCATTTTTCCAGTTGTATGTAAAAACACAAATACAGGTGTTATGACTCCTCTTTCAGCACTCTAAACATACACTACAAACAAGAGCTATAATGAATCATGAAGCTCACTCACTTTTCACAGAACTGGGGCAATAACCCAGGTTTGGACATAGGCCTGGAACTGAGAGCAAACTTCCTGAATGTCTAGCATGTAATGACCTACAGCAAAACCCCACAATGAATATTTTTCAACCTCACTGAGAGTGTAATTTTTCCTAATAGCCAATCAAATAATAAATATTTAGAGGGTGCCAAGAATATAACTGACACTACATTAGTAGATTGGAGATTAAAAAGACACTACAATAGATAGATGATAGATAGATAGATAGAAAGATAGATAGATAGATAGATAGATAGATAGATAGATAGATAGATAGTAGACAGAAGACAATATTGATATGGTTCTCACCCAAACAAATTTATTATATAGTTAGGGAAGCAAAAAAAAAAAAGTGACTCAATTTGAGACTACTCATAGTTATATAGCATCATTCATTACTCAATTATACATTGACCAAGTAAGTACCTTTTATGTATCACATACTCTGCTAAGTGCTGGGGTCCAAACGACAGGTTTCGAGAATTCCCCAACCTAGTGGTGGAGACAAGCATGTAACACCAGAAGTAAATGCAATAATAGAGGGACCATATTAACACAGAAGAGAGAAATGCTTTATGGGAAGGTCACAGAGCACTTCACAGAAGAGGGCCCACCTGAGCAGTGTTTTAAAGCAGGAGATCACTGTGCAAACAGATGGAAAGAAAGTATCTCTGATAGAAGGAACGACACAGTTAAAGACACAGGAATGAGTGAACATAGCATATTGAGAATTGCAAGTGTGGTGAATGGAGAAGAGTGGTAAAATACGAGGCTAAACAGGTCAGTAGGAGTTAGATATTGATGCATTTTAACACCCCACCATGCTGTTAGGGCTTTATCCTGAAGGCAATGAAAAACCAATAAAAATCTGGAAGGAGGACATGGTCAGGCATGTATAATAAAAAGGTAAGAGTCACCAATAATCTTATTTCTGAAAATGTGACCTAAGGAGGTCCTATTAGATATATGCAAATAGTTAGATAAAAAGGTGTTTGTCACTGTGATGCTTATAATAACAAGGATTGGAAACAACCTAAATATGCAATAATGGGGAATTGGTTTAATAAATGTTGGTAGATTCTTAAAATGGATGAATGGGACAAGATGGCAGCTTAAACGTATACCAAAATTCCCGCTCCCATTTTGAACTCAGAAATCACTGATACAATAAATGAAAAGAAATGACCACATAAATAAAGTATAATTGAAGACAGAATACTCTCAACAAAGAATAGATGAATTCTGAATAGTAGCAACATAGAGACAACCCATAGTAATAAATGGGGGGTGGGAAGCTACTAGTCCATAGCAGGTTGAGAACGAATATAGATATTGGGTCAGGATTTTTAATAGGAACGTGTAATGGGAAACAAATGTGACTAGTGCATGGCAGGACAGGTAGAGATGGGCTCACCAAATGAATCCAGAAGGCAGGGTTGTACTGGTCACCTGAAGAAAATGTCATGAAAAGGCTCTTCCCATTCAGAGAATTTTCAAGAATTGAACACTGACACAAGCCTGACTGACAGGCTGCATCAATTTTTTTCCTCCAAATATTTAATGTATTTTTCCATTACTATTTTTCCCCTTATATTTCCTCCCTCCTGCAATGTCCAAACCATTGTGCATGTCCATGAGTCCTTTTTCCTTTTTGCTCGATCCCTCTACATCCTACCCTCCCCACCCATAGCTGTCAGCCTGCCCTCTATCTATCAGCCTGTCTCTATTTTCCTTGTCAGTTCAGTTTGTTCATTAGATTCACCATATGAGTGAACTAATATGGTATTTGTCTCTCTCTGACTGGTTTATTTCATTTATCATAATGTTCTCCAGGTCCATCTATACTGTCGCTAAGGGTAAAACTACCGTTTTTACAGCCAAGTAGCATTCCATTGTGGCTATGTCCCATACTTGTTTTATCCACTCATCTACTGATGGACACTTGAGCTGCTTCCACATCTTGGCAATTGTAAAAAATACTGCAATGAACATAAGGGTGCTTATATTCTTTCAAATTAGTATTTTGGGTTCCTTCAGATATAGTCCCAGAAGTGGCATCACTGGGTCAAAAAGCACATCCATTTTTCGTTTTTTGAAGTATTTCCATACCACTTTCCATAATGAGATATCATCTCACACCTGTCAGCATGGCCATCATCAACAAATCAACAAACAAGTGCAGGTGGGGATGGAGAAAGGGGAACCCTAGTGCACCGTTGGTGGGAATGCAGATTACACCAACTCTTAAAGTACGTTTCAGAGAATCCTAAAGGTTCCTGTAATCTTTCTATGGGGTCCACAAGGTCAAAGTTATTTCTGCAATAACATTAAGGTATTCTATGCCTTTTTCATTATCAATCTCTTATGATAATGTGTTTTCTAGAGGTTCCATGGTAAGTGTTAACATTGTATAATAAATTGTGTCAACATTTGAAAGATCTCTGTAACTCAGCGAACCAATATTTTCTAAATGATCAATTATGATGTTAAAACATAAAGCATATATAAAAGATCCATTCAATGTAAAACGTAGCATATAAAGTTTACTGGTATGACTTGAAATACCCAATTGTAGCTAGGTTTTAAGAAAAACTTACTCTTTGTATTCTGATATAGTATTAAAGAAGAAATCCACAGTTATTTGAAAGAACTATGGAAATATTCCCCCATTTTCCAACTATATATCTGTATGAGGCTGAATTTTTTTAAATATACTTTAACCAAAATAGTATTTGCCACAGATTGGACGAAGAAGCAGATATGAGAACCCAGCTGTCATCTATTAAGCCAGACATGAAAAGAGATGTGCAAAAATGTTAAATAATGCTATTCTTCAACTAATATTTTTATTTTGAAAGATCTAGTTATTTTTAAAATGTTGCTCAAATTAATATATAATCATTTATTTATTACTTTTTTGATTTTCCTATTTTCTTCAAGTATATTTTATTGATTATGCTATTGATTATACATTAAATATTTATTGATTATGCTATTTTTTTCTCCCCTTTATGCCCCTCTACCCTATACCCCCATCCCACCAGCATCCCCCCCACCCCCTTAGTTCATGTCCATGGGTTCATACATATAAGTTCTTTGGCTTCTCCATTTCTTACACTATTCTTAACTTTTCCCTGTCTATTTTGTACCTACCAATTATACTTTTTATTCCCTGTACCTTTTCCCCCATTCTTCCTCCTCTTCCACCTTGCTGATAATTTTTATTTTCAAATTTCTCAGTTTTAGTTTCTAATAAGGTAAATATCAACACATACAACCAAACAAAAGCTCATTGGAATCCTCAGTAATTTTGAAGTCCAAAAAGTTTGAGAATTGATGACATACAGATAATATTTAAAAACAATAATTTTAATGATAATGTAAATAATACATAGTGACATACAATAAAAAGTCCATGATATGCATAAAAAGCAAGTCTAACTGTGTATAGTGTATGATCTTGTTTTTAAATAAATATTGATATCATATATACATATATAGAGAGAGAATATATATACATGACAAAAAATTTACATTGGTTGGTTGATACTTACTAGTCATTAGGTGATTTTCCCTCTATTCTTTATGTGCATTTGAATTTTCCAAATTTTCTATAGAAATTTATTTAATAAATATTATTTTAAAAATGTTTTCTCGGCACTGGCCTAGCAGAAATGAACATGAAGGACATGATCCCTCTTCACATGGATCTCACAGTCTAGCCAAGAATTAAGAAAAAACAAAATATATACACTACTTAAATATAAGGTTATAAACCTTGATCAGTTTTATAGGCTAACTGGGGTGGGAGGAGACATAATTTTGTTTGAGGATAAGAGAAAACAGACAGATGCATGATAGCTCTCACTCTGATAAAGTATGAAAAACTGATTGAATAAATATGAAAACAAGAAAGAAGGCAAACACAGAGAACTTGTAAACTAGCAGGAATGGCTAGAATTCCAAAGAGTGCCCCGAGAGCTAAGGAGGTATACAGATAGGTGGATTAATTAGGAAGGCATTTAAAGGAGGTGACTTTGGGCCTGTGTCTGAAGAGTAACACAAAATGTTATCTCTCAACTGAATGCATAAATTTTATGTAGGGATTGAATTCAAGATAAAACACCTATAAGAAATGCACAAATCCACAGCACTAGTTTCAATATCAAGGAGCAATTATATCTTCATTTGCTATCAAGTTTTCTTTACTAACTTTGGAAAATTGGAGAGAGGTAGGTTTGTATAGATTCATTGACTAATATGCACTAAAAACAATAGCTTAGCAGGAATCCTGGTCAGAATTAAATTTGGATGTTTTTATACTGGCATTTCAATCTTCTCTTTTATTTAGGTATGCTATTTTTAAGAAATCAGTAGTTTTTAAGATTCTAAAGTAAATCTTTCACTTCTAACAAAGCTGAAATTATATGAAAATGGTCATTTATTTTTTAAATAATGTAATAGTAAATGATCTTAAATAATTTAATTTGCCCACAAAGCATATCTCGTCTGTAGCTAATTTCCCCATTTACGTGTCCACAATAGGAAGGTCGACATCAAATGTAAATGTCTATAGCATAGGTAAGGCCCTGGTTCAATCATCCATTAGCTGCCCCTTTCTGTGGTTCTGTAAAGTTTAAGTCAAGCCAACAGCATCAGCCAGGAGTCTCAGTGTACTTTGCTGAAACAGAAAATGGCCTAGTACATGATCTAACACAAAGTATAATACACCGGGATATAGCTACAAATGGGTAAAACTTTCTAAAAATAATATAAGCACAGTAAATGGTCTTGTGTTCTTGGGCAGAGGTTTATTGATTGTGTAGCACTATGACTCACAAACTGTTAATGCATTAAATAAGTATTTATTGAATGTCCTGCCTTCAAGGCATCTGCAGTCAAGTACACCAGAGAATATGGTTAATGCTATCAGAGCTATTGTAAAGATGTGTACAAAATACAATGGGAACAAAAAGGATAGTTTAGTTCAATTCTTGAGACTAAAAGAAAAGGCTTCATAGAGGTGATAGAGACGGAGTTC
This sequence comes from Mormoops blainvillei, assembly GCA_004026545.1. Lineage (NCBI taxonomy): Eukaryota > Metazoa > Chordata > Mammalia > Chiroptera > Mormoopidae > Mormoops > Mormoops blainvillei. The sequence goes on along the minus strand of PVJD01007128.1, from coordinate 70,777 downwards.
TGAAGATGTGTGGATGCTTGCCAGGTAGAGGAAGGATGGAGGAAATGGGAGAGAAAACTGGACTGTGCAGTATCAAATGCATGCTCAGCTAGATTGTAGATGGTCCTCTCTGACAGGGCGTCACCTAGGTCTAGCTCATTCATCAGCCTCCACCTCCACCCTCACACGAGACGTGGAATACCATGAGTGTGAAAGCTGGCTTTGAACAAACAGATGGAGGGCATGGAAGGTGGTGGTGAGCAAGGATGCTTCTGAGGAAGGCAAAGACCAGATACTGACTCATTTTAGATGACAAGTATAGGGACTTAGGTTGTCCCACAGAGCTGCCTGGAAGACAGTAGGAAAACACTAAAGGAGAGGGATGTGATCATTTTGTGCTTTAGAAAAAAATCTGATTCCAAAGTAGAGGATATATTAGAGGAGACAAGAGCAGAGGCCAGGAGACTAGGTGAAAGGCTAAGGGACTCCTTAGAGATTATATGCCCCACTCATTTCTTCTGAATTAGGAAAACAGGGGCCATAGAAGTCAATTATTAAAGACAAAAAGTTCATGAGCCTTCGAAGGATAGTCCATGGATTACTTGTATTCTCTAACCACCAGTTTCCTAGCAGTCAAAAGTTAAACTAACAGTGTCAGAAGCACTGGATGAGTAGGGAAAATACCCATCATCACTTATCAGCTATGTGACATTGCGTCAGTTGGTAAAATCCCCTCCCTGATACCTTACACCTTTTCTATAAAGATCAAAGGAGATGATGAATGGGATAGTCCTTTACAGACCAGATATACTTCTCTAGTTAGATGAGAAGCTGAAGGTTAGTGTGAAATGGAAGCATTCAGCAAAGTATCTTGGCCAACAAAAAGAAACAAAATTCCAAGATCACGTGAAAACTCAGAAGCTAACCAAGCCCATACTCGGTGCTTAAATCATGTGACTTGAAGTTAATTTTAAAAGAATAAATAACTTTTCATGATAAACCAGACTAAAATATAACTGTAGCCCTTAGGGCACCGTACCATGGAGATCCTATGAGCAAATTTCTTTAGTTCACTAAAGAAACTGAAGTCCAAGAAGAGCATTTGGTTTACTCAATGTTAGAGCAAAATAATGTCCATGCTGGGACCAGAACTGATCTTTCTTGAATTCCAATCCAATAGTCTTCCATAATAAACTGCAGGAATATGATAATCATGGGGGAAAAAATGCAGAGGTTTTCTGTGTCCATAGAGCCCAACAATTACAAGAAGGGCCTACAACCGGGTGGGAGGAGATGATAAAAAGAGGCAAGCCCTCCAACACACACCTCCCAGCTGAACTGCTTTAAGGAGAACTATGAATTTTTATAATAGTATTGAACCTAATCAAGAAAATAAATAAGCAAGCAAAACAGAACCAGCAACATTGAAATAAAAAACAAACTGACAGTAACCAGAAGGGAGGAGGGAGGGGGATAACAGGGGAAAAGGAGGGGAAGGGTCATCAAGGGACATGCATAAAGGACCCATGGACAAAGCCAAATGGGGGAGGATTGAGGGTGGGAGGTGGGGAGGGGTGGGGCTGGGGAAAGTGGTGACAGGAAAATGTTGACATGGGGATGATGGGATGGGGTGCAGGGCAGAGGGGATAAAGGGGAGAAAAAAAATGAGGCAACTCTAATAGCATAATCAATAAAATATACCCAAAAAAATGCTCCTGTTGCCAAAAAGTAAATATAATAAAATCACTACAGTGTCTGAATGTTTGTTTTTTTTTTAAGTTTGGTATGAACTGACCTAAAAATACCAAGTTGATGAACACATTAAAATTGTCACTCCAAGCTGCTACTCATGTACTCATCTGTATTTACCTCCAATTCCTGCATACATATTGCCAAGCAGCTTGGAAAAATACGTACAGATTTCACCCATGATTAATCATCACATTTTACCATGGCAAGAACAAGAGGACAGATCAGCGAGAAGGCACAGCTATTTACCAAACTGTTGAAGTGATAACACAAACAGGCTTCTTTAAAAGTAATAGAGCACAGGAGGAGAAGGCTGTGTGGGCGTCTGTCCCTTTTATTAACCAGTTTGCTTAAATTTCCATAAATGTTTCTGAGTGTCTCTGCTGCCAAGTTACTGTCGAATAACGTCAAAGCCATAGAAATATGCAGCCCAGGTACATAAATGAATGAAGCTTAGAACCCTTGGCACTAATGAGAAGAGTGGAAAGTTGTTCAACTAGTAGTGGGTTGGCCTGGATCCACTGAGTCCCTTCACCCTATCTCACTCACTCAACTCAATTTCAGTGCACATTTCTTGCATCAGATTCTGTGCAGGCATGCTGGGAGATACAGAAAGAAATAAAGCACATGCTGGAGAGCAGTATAAAAGGCAATAAGAGGCAGGCATACATAAGAGAGGTAAAGCTGCCACGGTTTAGAGGAATGAGTGATCACTTCAAGTTGAAGCTTCTGACTAGGAGACGATGTTGCTTGAACCAGGTCTTGGTAGGAAATTAAGGATGTTAAGGGTAGTTTTTGTATGTGAAATAAGTAAATCCAGGTGATTTACCTCCCTGGGCCTCCTAAGCATAAAGAAGTGCTATCATCCCCAATTTGCTCTCTGCAAGTAACATGTTCATGCTAGCAGGTGGCCTTGAGGAGCCCCAGAAAGGGGCCAACCAAAAAAGGGGACAACCATAAAGAGGTCATGGTGTTAGCAAGAAAAATGCAAAGAATGCTATTATATAAAATTATAATAGACCTCCTACGTTCATGAAAATTCTATCCAGGGACGTTTCCAAATCACCCAATCCTTGAATCGAATCCATGCACATGCCAACGCTGCGCGTTTTATGACTAGGCTGTCTTACTCAGTAATCACTCCCACATTCAGCTTTGTGGGCCAAGGAATTTGCATTCATGCTCGGAGTTCTTCGCGCCCTATCTTGTTCAATCCCGAGAACAAACCAAGTGGTAGTTATCGTCTTGTGACAAATTATCACACGCCATAATTACTACATGAGAGTTACATAATAGTTACACGACAAAGTATTACCTGCCGTAAACTGTGGTCAGTTGCTTTGTAAATAATCAAAACACCATGAATGTTAAAAGTACTGATGTCACATCTGCCCACTGTATTCTATAGAAGGAAGAGGCTGAGCATTTAGAAAGTATACAATGCATCTAGAATTTCATTATTCACTGCCTAACACTTATTATATTCAACATATCATGTGAGGGCCAAAATGATATGTAAATGACTGTGAACAGTATGTTAGGAAAACATGTTGAGCCTAGAGACCTAGCATGCGGCCTACGCTGCGATTGAAGGACAGTTACTAATCTTTGAGTATCCATTTTCTTCAACTGTACAAAAGGCGAAGGGTCCCAGCATATTTTGTGATCCCCGGGTTGCTTTCCACTGATAAAAATTTGAACCATAAAAATAAAAAGTATGCAATTATATCACTAAAAGTCCTTGTTAAATAAGTATTCTCTGGTCTGTAAATACTCAGAGATGCCAATGCTCATTCAGGAAAAGGTTTTAACATATTATTCAGCATTAATTGAGGCACAAAAATTTGAGGGAGATGTGCTTTTTCCCAAAGGAGAAAATGGAGTCTAATGAAAAGGAATACTAATGCGTTCCAGCTGAAAGCACAAATGCAGAGGACAGAAGCCCACTGAGGTTTGCAGTTACTGTCATAATCAAGAAAGTTGAGAAATATAAACCAAGGACTTTATAAGAACATCACATGCTTTCTTAAGCTTTGCAGCCTTTCCGTGTTTTTATTCTGTTTATCACCATCTATCTACCAACGTGATCAGTGGTTTTAACCTCAGAACGGACAGGGCCTGAGTACTTGTCTTTAGAAGCAGACAGGAAAGGGCAAATTGCCAGTATTAGCCTGTAGCCAGTCCTAGGGCTAGAGTAAGTGGTAAGGGGATAAGCAGTTGAATGACCGAAGCCTGTGAACAGCTTGAGCACTGGCAGGGTCTGGGATCGTCTTGGGGCAAAGCAGCTGGGGTCCGCCTGAGGGTCACCATGGTCCATGACACCAATTACATGAATGGGCATGAGTGTGTAGAGTTCACATTCAGTTGGTTATCCTGTCCTTCAAAGTCAGCAAAGGATAAGGCCCTAAAGTTTTTTTAAGAACAATTTAAGAACCCAGAATTTAAGATCATCTATATAGTAATATGAAGGAAAAAACCAAGAATTCTTATATTTATTATTTTATAAGATGTAAACTCAGACATTGTCTAGTATAAGGAGATGCTATTAATTATCATTCCAAGATAACAGATATAAACAGGGACATAGGGCCTCTCATTCCATAAAGTCCTTTGCTCACTATCCACCGTTTCACTTGATCCATTTTCATGACCCTAAGGCGGGAACAGCATGGAAGTATTCAACCTTATTTTGTAGAGAGGAATTTGATGCACAGAGACATAAAGCACCTTTCCCAAGACATATAAATAGCTTATAGTACTTGATAATCAATGCTCTGATAAAGTATATGCGAGTATACACATACAAAACATGAAAAACAAATTAAGAATCCAAAGGTCATATGTACATATAAAAATAGGTTACTGAAATTTTTAAAGTTCAATATTCCCCACGTGTGCTTAATAAGACACTCAAGAATGGCTAAGCAGAACAATGAAAACAACTCATCTTTGTGCATTGAGCCTCATTGTTTGCATTGGCTGTGAAGACTTAGTGGGACCCAGCAGCGTCCATACTCCAGTAGGGTCCTCAACCCAAGATGCCACCTCAGGTCAGGCTCATGCAGGTTGACATTTCCTAGATAATGTCAAACTGGAAAGGTTACATTTTTGACAATGCTTGTTCATGCGGAGATTATAGAAGACAATGAAGGCATTGTTGGGAACCCGTCAACATCCCTAAAACCAGAAGGTCACATAAGTGTTCTTGATAGTTCAAATAAAAGTATAAATCAGTTTTCCCGTCCCCACTGTGATTGATAAGTGCTTGGAATTCTCTGTTAGGGCAGTCCCTGGCCCAGCTCACACCGCAACAGGCCAAAAGGGTAAGTATAATGCTATTGACCAACACAAGACTTCCTAGACAGACCAGGAGACTTCAGAGATAGAAGTTACATGGTTGAAAGACATTTAAGAGAGCAACACCAAGCTTTCTCTTTATGGAATTGGACAAGGCCTCAGAGTCCATGTGCCCATATCACATTGCAAATTAGGGGTAGAGTTGGCATCACCTCTCAGGTTTCCTGTTCTGTGGTCCACAGCTCTCTATATACTAGTGTATACGACTGACTTAGAGTGGATTCAGTCTATGTGAGTGTGGGGGTTGCACTGTGTTTTCCACAAATTCATATGTTGAGGTCCTAATCTCCAGTACCTCAAAATGTAATCATCCTTGGAGTTAGGGTCTTTATAAAGGCAGTCCAGTTAAAGTGAAGCCATGAGGATGGTCCCTGATTCAATATGATTGGTATCCTTATAGAAAGGGGAAATTTCCCACCAGACATGCATACAGGGAGAACACCATGTAAAGACGAAGACAGACAGAGTGAAGGTTCTTCCTGACAAGGAAGAGCAAAGATTGCCAGGAAGCCACCAGAAGCTAGGGGAGAGGCGTGGGACTGGTTTTTCTCAGAAGGAACCAACCCTGCTGACACCTTGATCTTGGACTTCTAGCCTCCAAAACTGCCAGACAATAAATTTCTGTTGATTAAGCCACTCAGTTTTGTGGGGGTTTTTTTTTTTTTTGTATTTTATTAGAGCATTCTTAACGAACTAACACAATGAATTTGGAATAGACACAGTGTTTTCCTCCAATGCCTAATAAGCCCATGGTCTTCGGTCTGGATTTGCTCATTCCAGAGTGACGAGCTGCCTTCCTGACCCCAGCCCAAACACAGGCCACAGAGATTGCTTGACTTTGTGTGGCGTGAAAAAAGTCCATTACCCCAACGTACACACTAAAGATGGCATTCCAAATAGTGGCCTCCCTGCCTCCTTACCTTTCAAACTATAACCCTCCAAATAAATAGCATAAACCTCCCTCAGCTCCCACACTGAGAGCTGACTGAGCCTAATTCTGTAGGTAAGCCTGATCCCAGCATTTATAGTAACCATAAACTTCAGGGTTGAGATCACTTCATCCTGCCTCTCCATTCTTTATCTCAGCCCTGCAGAGGTTAGGCCAGAAAGGAACTGGAGGACTTGTCAGGCAAACTTCGGGTGCACAGTGATGTCCTCAGATCTCAGGTCTAGGGTACCTGACACGTACACCTGGAGAAAATTGCCTTGTCTTTGAGCAGTATTTCCAATGGCTTCATTATGAATGATGTTTTCCAATCACTTTACTACCTAGTTCAATATATTCTTTTTTTCTTCTAATAGGAAGATACAAATGACTCCAAAAAATAGATAGCTCTAAATTTGGAAATTAATTTTTAAAAAGCCACTCGGTCTGTGTCTGAGCAGAATGCCCTCGCACTAGTGGAAATGCAATGGGACCTCACCCTCTTCTTTATAGTTTTCAATGCAAGCCGCCCTGCCCAGAGGCCTATGGATGATGCAAAAGAGCTTCTTGGCAGGTTTTTCATCTCACACAGAGGTCGTCACCCTAAGTGGATCTGGCATTGGAAGGTTTGAATTAGGCAATACGTACTAGCTTATAAGTTTGGAACCGACTGATTGAGAATCCATTCACCAAGAGAAGAAACTCTGGAGTCATTTCCAAATTAAGTAAGTCCTGGCACTATGTTCTTGACCAATACTACACGACTCCACGGAGCCGAGCTGGGCGGGCTCGCTGAGTGCTTTCCGTTGCTTTTCCATCATTGATGAAACATCGCGAGAACAGTTATACCCTAGAGCACCCACTTCGGGATGTAATGTACAAGTTCCTATCACAACACTTCATGTGCCAGGCTAAATGTTCCAGATTCTTTTTATTTATCATTGTGTGCATATCTTGTGAAGATACCACAACCTTGTGAAGTACTTTTATTATTCCCCTTTGCAGGTGAGGGAACGGAAGCAGAGACAGAACTCAAATGCACGTAACTGGTAAAGGGCAGGTGCAGAACGACAAGCCAAGCTGGTGGCAGAGCCCCCGCTTTCAACCGCCACCTTAGGCCGCTTCTCACACTGTAGCCATGGGTTTCTCTTACCTTTCTTTCTCCATCGTGAGTTTTTTGACATTGGGGACTAATCTTTTGTCAGCCTTGTCCTCATCACCTGCATTTAATGATTGCTGTTCAATGACTCAAATTCATCGCTGTCCCTAAGCCCTAACAAGAAACATTCTCTCCCTTCACTCAACTTTCTCAGTTCCTCTTAGGTCATTTGACAATTTCTGCCTCATACTTTTTTTTTTTTCCAAATCTTAAACCTTCCCCCTTTCCCCGCTGTTTATATATGGACAAAATTCATGGCTGAGTCATGTCTGAAATTACCCCGACATCACACCCTATTCCTTTGCTTTCAGTGAGGTTTTCTCCATAAACATTTATGGAATACATAAAAACAGAGTCCGTTCCACGGCATGATACAGGATCCAGGGCATTCCAGAAAGCCACGGCAGGCCCACCTTCAAAGCTGCACTGCAATGGGACCTTGGACAGGGCTCACTGAGGAGTGGGGAGGACTCGGAGTTCACCCCAGGGCAGAGCTTCTCAAATTTGAGTGTGCTTCCAAATCCGCTGGAGGGCTCACTGAAACTTGGATTGCCGCCCGCGCTCCAGAGTTTCTGATTCAGGAGGTCTGGGGTGGGGGTTGAGATTTGTACTCTTAACAAGTTCTTCCAGGAAGCTAATGCCGCAGGACTGGGAGCCACACTTTTGAGAAGTACTCCTCTAGATCCCAGCACTGGAGACAGTAATTATTTCAAGCTAAACAGAAATAAGCAGATAAGTAAGCAACTCCCTGGCGGAGTGAGGCTATGGAGGAAATAAAGGAGGCTCGGAAGGTCAGACACGTATGGTAATGTGAGCAGCTGGGTAAGGCTGGGGCGTAGATGTGCGAAGTGGGGCAGAGGAAGATAAGCAGAAAACTTGGATTTGACCCAAAAGATAAGCAGTTCCGCTTCATCTTCAGATTAGAACAAAACTTGGATTCACTATAGAGAAGCACCCGCTCCCAGCCCATTCCCCGCCACACTCAGGGATCAGAACTAAAAGCCAAACATCTTATTGTCCTAAAGCTTCTAAACCGTTACGGCTGCTTCCTGAGGCTCCTCCATATAGCTATGCGATGTTGTGGGGCCAGCCGAACAGGCAGCGGGGCTTTGGACTTGGAGTAACAATTCAGAATGTCAGGGCAGGAGAGAGCAATTTTACTGAGCTGGAGGAGCGTAAAATTCCCTCTCCCATTCCCTTTGCCTCCAGGTGCATGAGTGCTTACAAAACATCACAGTTTACGAGATGGAAATAACAAAAACAAATCTTCTCTTTGGTTTCTGTGTTGGCAAAGGATTTCTATACTGTGACCCTCTTCCGTCAATGGAAAAAATAGTTGACCCCGTGTGTCCCATTCCCTCAATGCTAAGAAAGCAGTTATTAAAAGGCAAAAGCAGAGATAGAGCAGCCACGGGATTTCATTGGACCCTCAGCCAAGTCCGGAAGAAAGCATCACTGCTGCAAACCTTCTTTTGAACAAAGAATGAGAGGGACTAGGGAGTAATTAGAAGAATCAAGGAGCAAAACAGGACTGAAAGGGTGATGACAGCTGCAGGAGGGGATGGTGCAAAGGGGACAAGAGACTCTGCCTAGGTTGACGACGTAAAAGGAACTGGAGGAGCTGAACACACACCCAAGTGGACTCAGCTGACAGGACGTGGTGATAGAAAAGGAAAATGAAGAAAAGGCTTATTGCAGGGGTGATTCAGGTCAAAACATGGTGAAAGCCAAGAAGGTTAGACTGTGAGGTGAGGTCTGCCGCAGATGGAAGAAAACTTAGCGACAGGAAAGACCAGTGATTGCACAGCAGGAAACCCAGTGGGGACGTGAGAGGCATCAGAACAGTTCAGCCAGACAAGTCCGGGTTTACAATGTGACCTCTTCTTTAACCATCGCTTCTATATTAATAAATAAATGAGCCCTTTGAATTGTTCTGTGAGAGTCCCCTAGCTCGCAAGCACACGAGGAAGTACCGCCTTGCATTCATTCATCCACAAAAAATAGAAGCGCCTACTATTTGGAGACAGTTTGATGCTAGACCCATAAAAATACACAAAAGTGACCCTACCTTTAAGGATCAGGCTCATGAGCAGCCAGAGTGACAAAACAGGAAGACTTGGAGCCTGTCCTAAACGAGGCTAAATAATGTGGTATTTACACAAAAGCATTTAGTAAGGATCTGAGGTTGGAGACTAGGTCCCCAAATTGTTCTGTTGTTCAATAATGTAGTCAGCACAGGGATGCACTTGTAAATATTTTATTCATTCAATACTGTTCCTGAATGCAAGCCACCTGGCTCAATATAACACACAGCACAGAATGTATGTGTCACTGCAGATGGCAGAGGGGAGAAGAGCCACCATCCAGAGAAGGGAGGTCAGTGAGGTGTCCATCACAGGAGACAAGGTAAGAGGTGATGAGTGTCTGACCTGAGAGAGGAGAGCTGCAGTGATGTCATGATTTAAGCTAGAGATGATAAAAGGGCACATGAAGTCCGAATGTGTAAGAGGAGGGGCATCAAAGATGCCTCTCTGTTTCTGCTTTGAGTGCCTGAGTAGATGGTGGTGCCATTTGGCGAGGTGAGAAAACGGCAAGGAAATGTTTGGGGAGGAGATAAAGAGCTCAGTTTGTGCCCGCAGAGTCTGCGATGCTATGAATCTGAAGTTCAGGTGAAAGTTCTGGACTGGAGCCATACAAGTCATAGGAATGCAGAAGGCAGCTGAAGACAAGTGGTACATCTTACCTTCAAGAGAGAGGGGCTCCACTGAGGCCTCTCTCTTCCCCTGACCCTTCTCTAAAAAAGACAAGACCTTGCAGGAGAAGGCACCACCTTCTCAAAATTGTTCCTTGACCAGAGAGATTTCAAAAGGAAGAAAGGAAGTTCATGAAGAAGAAAAATGTCAGCCAGCTGGAAGATACTTTTTTAGTTTTGTTTTGTTTTTTCTTTTCTAAGCATTACACAATTCCTTGTATTTTAAGGAACTATCCATACAGGGATACAGGGAGCAAAGACAATTAGCCACGTACTCACTATAGAAGCTGGTCGGGATCATAAATATCATCTAATCAGCCCAGTCCCTAAACCTGGAAGAGGGGGGAAAGGGACACACCCAGGGTCACAATGCGATGACCAGATTTGTTTTCTTTACATTTCTTTATATTAGTTCCTCAAAATAAAATTCAGAAAGTTTCATAGACATTCTATCGAGCCGGAATGTGATGCTATTCTCTCTCCTATTTTTTGTAAAAGCAGAGAATTTAAGGCAATGGGAGGTAGAAATGTTTCCTGATCATTTTCTCATGTGCTGACTCAGATTCAGAACAGAGTCAGACCCCAGCTCTTGATTACTCTTCTCTTTCCTAGCAAGGTTTCCTTAGGCCAGGGGAAATGGTGACAGACACTTCAAGTTTTTTGTTTCAGTAATTCTCCCAGCAGTGGTCTAAAGAGCTATCAGCCAAATGGCAGTCCTGGTACAAGAACGTAAACAGCAGATGCCCAGTATTCTTGGCTGCAAGGCCCTTAACACATGCATGCCGCTGCACACACTAACATGCATTTTATTTCCTCTTCCTGTCTCTAATCCCTGTTGTTTCCCGTGTGGATATACAGCTCTCCTAAAACACTTTCTATTCTGGTCTCAAATCTGTGGCCTGGGATAGGAAAGCCAAAACCTGTTCAGATTCTAATTCTACCTCTACTGGTTACTAGTTACTAATTTGGGGAATGCCCTTCCCCTCTGGACCTCAGTTTCCTCATCTGTCAAGGGGGAGGTTCAGACTAAATCATTCTGAGGAGTCACTCCTCCTCTAACAATGTGTGAGATTCCAATGACTATGATCATTTTATCTGAAATATACATTTCTGGAACTTAAAGTGTTGTATAATAAAGACCATCTCTGGTCTTTGTCCTGGGTTCCTAGGATGGAGGTTCCAAACCCTTTGAATTTTCCAAATCATAGGAGTGTCTTTGTCATTCATGGTGGGTCCTCGAACCATAGCTGAGTTTAAGCTAAGGAGGTAACTCATGATGGGAGCTGGTTGTGCCAGAAAGACCACCTATGAGATTAGAGGGTTGGGGCTTTGAGCCCAGGTTCAACAGGGGTAGAAAGCTGAAGAAGGAGTTCATTCACTTGACCGATGATTCAGTAAATTTACCTATGTGATGAAATCCCAATTAACAATATATGGACACCGAGACTCAGATGAGCTTTTTTGTTGGAGAACGCCTCAATGTGCCAAGAGGGTGACAATGTCCTGATTCCACAGAGTGGGGGACAGAAAACACCATGTTCGGGATCCTCCCAGGCCTTGCTTTGTACATTTCTTCATTTGACTGGTCCTGAGTTGTATCCTTTATTATAAAACAATAATTCTAAGTATAATGTTTTGTGCATTTCTTCATTTGACTGGCCATGAGTGGTGTCCTTTATTATAAAACAATAATTCTAAGTATAATGCTTTCCTGAGTTCAATGGGGTATTCTAACAACTTATCTAATCTGAGGGGTTCACAGGAAACCCTCCTCCAAACTCATGGCTGGCATCTGAAGTGAGAGCAATCTTGTTGGAGGTTATGCCTCTAACCTGTAGAGTTGGTGCTTATTCCAGTGGTTAATGCCCAAATTGAACCACAGCATTGCATGTGATATACCCACTGGACAATGATTATAATTTACATATGTCCTTAGACAAATGCTACAATTGTTCTGTGGCTCACAGTTGGTGGTGTGCTCTGGCAGCACCATGGTCATTTCATGATTACATGAAATCGGTGGCTGCCATCATTTTGAAATTAGATTATTCTGGCATGATAAATGACATGGAAAACTGTTCCAAGATGTCAGAAAGGACACACTCCTCTCCACCAGCACCTCCTAGCAGGGCTCAGAAAAGAAACATTTTCCTGCTATATTAAGCAGCTCTTACAAAGTTTTAAAAAAATTTCTGGGGGACAGCTGCCATCATTCAGGTGTTGACTAAGTCCCTGCCTAATATATCATCTCTTTAACCACTACTCTATGGGGTTTATTTTTATCATTCTCAAGCAATTCAAATGTTGGTCATCCAGAAAATTCATTCCTTTTTATTCCTTCCTACAGGCATAGGAAACAGAATTGAAATCACCGACACAACTGAACCAAAACAGATTTAAGAATATCTTTTTGTTCTAATGCAAACTCAATCTCTAAACCCCTACGCAGTTATAAGCATCAATTAATTGATCCCAAACAGCAGAAAAAAATAGAATCTGGCAACCTTTTGGGAACAGTTAAATTAAGTTCTTGAGCCATTCCCTCGATCACACTGTAAAAGATAGTCCCACCTCAGTGTCTGTAATGGGCTGAATGTTTGTGTCCCTCTCGAAATTCATACATTGAAGTTCTACCCCTCAATCTAATGGTATCTGGAGGTGGGATCTTTGGGAGGTAACTGGGTTTAGATGAGGTCATGAGGGTGGTACTTCACAATGGGATTGGTGTCCTTAGAAGAAGACATTTTCTCTCTCTCTCTCCCCTACCCCTCTCTTTCCCCCCGCCCTTCTCTCTTCCACGTTCTTATGTTGCGGAAAGGCCATGTAATCTACACAGTGAGAAAGTGGTGCCTCCCTATAAGCCAGGAAGCAGGGAAGCAGGCCCCCACAGGAACCGAACCTTGCTGGTACCTGGACCTTGGACTTCCCAGGCTGCAGAACTGTGAGAAACAAACATCTGTTGTTTAAGGCACCTAGTCTGTGGTGTTTTGTTAAGACAGCCCAAGCTGACTAAGACAGCGGTACTCAAATTGTGTTGTTCTATGAGTCACCTTAGGGGTGCTTGCTCTCAATGCAACATCTTGAAGAGGGTCTGAATCGGTAGGTCCAAGTTGGGTCCCCTAAACTTGCATGACTTAACCCTGCCAGGTAACCCCAACACAGATGAGCCATAGAAACACTATAATACCCTCTAGAGTTTCTCCCCTAGGTCACCCCTGTCATGGTACCAGCGCATGCTGTCCACAGCTGAGTGTTTACAGAGCTAAAATGGAAACATACATCAGACCTACCAGATCTATAGTATAATGTTAGTGAACAGTGAGTAATCATCATGGGTGATTCGTTATAAAAACTAATCAAAGACTCCTCGACTCTGCACATGCCAATCAAGGCCAACTGATCAGGGCTTGTTTTTTTACTTAGAAAAAGGTCAAGCAGCTGTCCGTTTGCTTTTTTCTCCCTAGGGCCATTTTAGGAAGTTCATCTGCTCCCGACAGCTGCTCTCAAATAGAATTGATCCTTGCAGAAAAGTGACTGGGGGACCACACTCCAGAGGTGGCATATGTTAAAGTATTTTCCATTTCTGCTTTCCTTTGATGGAAAAGAAAATGTGAATGGTAATTTCTTCTTTCAGTAATTCAAAATTAAGGTAAAATTATTTTGGTGATAATCATCAAATTTTATAGTGTTATGTTTACCATGATCTCTTTTTTGTTGTTGCCATATACATTTTATAGCACTTTAAACATGAATGAAAGAACACACCTCCCTTATTCACTCAACATTTTTCCAATTTACAAAATTCACTTGTATCTTTCATAGTCTTCATGAGAATTCTTCAAATAGACGGGCACATAATTTACTCAAGTGAAGATAGTATTGAAGCCAGACATGGACAGGAGCTAGAGTTTGGATTCAACTCTCAGCTCCAGCTCTCCCACTTACTTGCCATGTGGAAGTTGCCTTTGGGAAACTTCACTTCCCTGTGCCTCAATTTCTTTTTTTTAATCTGTAGAATGAAGATAATAGAGTCCGCCTCATAGTTTTGTTTTAAAGGTTAACAAATTAATATTGCCAAAGTGCTTGGCACATAATAAGCACTATTACAAAGTTTATGAAATAAAATGGAATTCAGCAAGCATTTGAGTGTTCACACAAACCAGGCCCTGAAAGGGGGCCTGACAGGAGACAGGAGATTCACACCACAGCTACTGTCATCAAGGACCCCCAGGGCAGCGTTGAGAGGAAGACAGAACATCCAAAAACTATAAAACAACTTCCTGGGTACCATGAAAGAGTAGAGGGAATATACGGGACTACAGGGGAGGGAAGAAAGGGGGTGGGAACAGGCGCCGGCACAGGGAGCTGGTATGAAAGGGTGAGCTGAAATCTGCCAGGTAAACTGGAGAGATGCCAGAGAAAGAGAGCAGGTTTTCAGGCCAAGGGTGCAATATACATGAATAATAACAATACTGACAAATCTCTAGTATCTGTTACATACAAGGCTGCATTGAGCTAACTACTACATTTTATTGAATCCTGATAACAGTGCTTCAAGGTCTCACTGCTATCATTCTAGAAATTAATAACTTGAGGCCTAGAAAGGCCCACAGGATACTTTTTGAGAATATCCAGTGAGCCCTTACTGGTGTGGCTCAGTGGGTTCAGTATCGTCCTGCAAACCGGAAGGTGGCCAGTTCTATTCCCTGCCAGGGCACATGCCTGGGTTGCGGGCCAGGTCCCCAGTTGGGGGTGTGCCTGAGGCAACCAATTGATGTTTCTCTCACACATCGATGTTTCTCTCTCTCTCTCTTTCTCCCTCCTTTCCCCTCTCCCTAGAAATAAATAAACTCTTTTTGTTTTCTTTTTTTAAGAATATACAGGAAGTGGCAGAGCCCATCTGCCTCCAAGAGGGGAACTACGCAGGCTGTTCCTCCAGCACTCCTCAGTCCTAGAGGCTGTGGCATAAGTAAGGATGTTTTGAAGAAAGGAGAGAGATAAGGAAGGAGCTAAAAAGAGACACAGGTAAAGAGAAGGACTTGTCACATGTTGGGTTTGTGTTTAAGTAGCAGAGACCTGAGCATGCTAATAAGCTAAAAAGTCAGTAGAGAGGATGAAAACACCAGAGATTTAGGAGTAAGTGCTGACAGCATCTGTCCCTCAAGACACACAAGGTGACGGGATCCAGGGTTAAAGCTGACCCGCTTAGAATAAAGAGAGAGCCAGCTCCTGTTCTGAACAAGGAAGAGGCAAAGATAGGCAGAGATAAAGGCAAGTTCTTATACAATATGATGAAAGGGGTTAGAAAGCTGGGATGCCAACCAAACTGCAGGCCCTGTGATCTCAGTCGGGAAAGCCACAGAAGTCAGTGGACGGCGGCCCCTCCACCCTCTCTCTCCCTCACCAACAGCATGTCCAGGGTGAATACCCACATGCTCCTTCACCCACCTCCTGCCCCAGGAACTCTGAATGTGGTGCAACTTTTTATTAAAACCTTAATTTTCATTTCTTCCCTTTTTCCTTTTTTGAAGTAGGGCACTTAAGGTAGTAATTACTTGATTCAGGCATTTTCCAGTAAGGAAAACAGAAGCTATCTGAAGAGCATAGCTCTTAGAAAAGACTGGAATCATTGCAAAGACCACACAAGGGGTCTCTTAAGAGCATCTAGATGGGGGGAAATGTTCCTTTGGGACTAAAAACATATGGAGGAGAATGCTGGGGGCAGCAGGGTAGAGGGGAGCAGCTATCTGGGGACCGGTGGCAGCATGGTTTGCTGGGGAGCTGAACCCCAGGCAAAGAATAGTTCTTGGTGGCAATAAACATTCTCATGTCCCAGGCATGGCCTACACTCCACTCCACTTCACAACAGTGGCCAATGACCACAAGTGCTCTGAGGCTGGTAAGACCCAGGAAGCACCTTAACTCTGCTTGGGCAAGAGGTTAAGGCCCAATAATGCACTCACCACCAGGCGTAGGGAATCAAAATCAGATTTAAGTTGATTGAAATGAAAGAAAAGAAAGGCATCTTTCTTTGTCTATGAGTTAATAGGTTACAAGGCAGATACAATACGGCGTTTGTTTTCTGCTCTAAATACAAACAGCACTTTCATCTTGTGCCTTTGCTCACGCTGCCTCCCCACCCCAGTGACTTTGCCCACCCTGCAGACTCTGAACATCCAAAGCCTACCTGGGGCCGGAGGGACTCAGCGGCACCTGCGATTGAGCCTCCATTCTTTGAGTGGCGGTGGGAGGGGAGTGATTCTCATTCTAGTTTGTTCCACACATGTGTGCACATTCCATTAATGAAATCTGCTCTTCAAGAGGATTTCATTCATTACTGAACCCTTTCTACCACCTACCATGGTGACTTTCATGCACATAGTAGGTTCGCAGCAGATGTCTTATATCATTTTTCACTGAACAAACTAATAAAATATGAAAATTCAATTTGAGATTAGTGAGCTTTAGTTACTTAAAGGCTTATAGCTCAAGATCTGAGTCATGTTTTTAAAATTCCGTTAGAACTTTTCCTTACCCAAAGCACGATTCCTATGTCTAAAGAATTATTTACCCAGTATTCTCAGTTTTGCCTACTGTCAGGTTAATCAGTCAGCAAAGGATGAATCACCCACTTGCTGAGTGTCATCTAAGTGATATCAAGGCGCAGTTTTACATCCTGAAAATGGAAATAGTAATATTTTCAAGATTAGAGTGAGCCATGGTGAATGGTAGGACTAGAAAGCCCGTGGCAGACACGAAAGAGCTTTATACACTTGGTTTCCTGTAGTACTAAGCTGAACATTATCTCCTCATCCTATAACGAGGAGCAAAAGTGGGAAAACCCATTTGCACCCATCAGAATGCCCCAGCTACATTCCTCCATCGTGTTGTTCTGAATTTGTACCCCTTTCTTTCATTGATGCTAGAAAGGTTTTGCGAAGAAGTCCAGTGCAAGTGACCAATGCCAGCATCTCCTATCAGATTCACTCATTATTGGCTCCACTCGGGCGATGCTGCAGTTTTTCAGGGTGTTTGCACTTCTCATACCAGCAAGCAAGTAAGAGAGGAGCCCAGGGTGACTGGTGGAGAGAAGAAGAGAAGGTGGTAGTCTAGGTTCAGAGAGGAATTGTTGCTTTTCTTTTGAAAGTTAGTCAATTGCAAATAAGGCGCAAAGGGGATCCTGGAGTGGAAAGAAGTGACTGCAGCCCAGGGATTGCTGGGCCAGGAGGTACAAAGCTGGGGTATGAGGCCCGGCTTCACTGTTACTGAGGTGGGCAGCCTTGCCTCAGTCACCCAGCCATGCTGGTGCTCCATTTTCTTGCCGTATTGGGGAAAAATGAGTGTCCTAGGGACCTTACAGCAGTGCCTGTTAAACTTTAAGGGGTTAAGGGTCTCAGTAAATGCAAATTTTAGCTCAGTAGGTCTAGGTGAGGTATTTCCAACAAGCTGCTAGGTGACAAAGATCTGCTGGCTGGCAGAGCTCATTTTGATAACAAGGCCAAAGAGGACTGCAGGGGAGACTGAATGAGGGAAGGGATAGGGAAATGCTTTATCAACTGTGATGTATTAAGGACAGTTATTATGATTAGCAACAACAGAAACAGGTGCTATCTCTGGGTATACTTCAGTACAGCATTTTTAGGGATGCTTGCACCCCACCCTACCCTGAAGATTTGAACCTGTTTATAAGGCTTCCCCATCTTCCCCACCTCTCAGTTTGTTGTTAGTGTGGTTGGTTCCAGCCCAAGCGCTGACTTCTCCCTCTGACAGAAGCAGTAGGGTTAGCTTTTTCCAGAAGGTGGTAGGCTAATACAGTGATTTAACAAGTCAGTGCATCCCTCAAAGTAACTGGGGGATGGGGCGGGTAGTATCTGACAGGCCTTGTGGGAAAACACACAGCTCCTTTAAAAATGAAACAGGGTCTGGATCTCCAACAGTTCTCCAGAGGTATCCTCTGGACTCACGCTGCTTTTGCAAACAGGATCAGGAGAATTTTGCCATGTGCAAACTCATTTGCATTTTTGTCTCTTCCACCGGCAATGTGAGGCTCCTGCAACATCGGAAAAGATGTTCACCTTTTCTAAGGGAAAATTATTGGTACCGTCCCAAATTTCTGGTATACAAGGGTATTCACAGCAGCTTAACTCCCAGCCTCAGCTCAGGATTCCAGAGAACTCATTATTATCCTGACAGGCTCAGGTGTTAACTGCCTGAAGGAGCTGGTTATGGAGGAAAGCACCCTATGACAGGGAGGCGTTAGTGCACTGATTAGTCCCAGGGTTGCCCTCTTGGACATCTGAGACTTGACTGTGATGGAAGCTGCCGGTCAGGAGAAACAGCGCATAGGGATGGACATGGACTAGTGGCTCACCAAACCCCATCTCCGACCCCCTCTTTGTCTGACTT
The DNA here is from genome assembly GCA_004026545.1 of Mormoops blainvillei. Lineage (NCBI taxonomy): Eukaryota > Metazoa > Chordata > Mammalia > Chiroptera > Mormoopidae > Mormoops > Mormoops blainvillei. The sequence continues at coordinate 52,450 of PVJD01007128.1, read as the reverse complement.
CCAGGCCTCCTTGCTGCTGGGCACACCTGCCAGGCTCACTCTCACCTCAGAGTGTTTGCATTTGCCGTTCTCTCCACCTGGAATGCTGTTCCCCCAGATGGATCCTTGCTTCCTCATTGCTTGATCCCTTACCTAATCATGTCCCTGTCCACATGACCTCTTCAGTGAGGTTTTCCATGGCCTACCTAATTAAAATCCTAAACTAACACTGCAGTGTCTACTAGTTTCTCTACACACCTTTCCTGCTCATTTTTTTTCATGGTACTTTCTTCAGTATCTGACATAAAATGTTTTCACTCATTTGGTAGTCACTCTTCTACCAAGAAAAATTCAATGAAATCAGGAAAATTTTTTGGTTTTCTTCATTCTTCTATGTAGACCAGTTCTTAGCACACAATAGGTCAGAAGAAATATTGGTGAATAAATAAATAAATATTTTAATTCATTCCTGATTAATTAAATAATGGAGTTACTGAAATGCTGAATCTCAGATAATGTGGCTGCTCATCATAAGTATATATATTATATATATATGCTTTTCTAACAAAATTATTTACTTAACAATTTAGTGTTCTGGTCTGGGAGATAAACATAGCTGGTATCTAAATTCTACGTGTGGCCAGCAACTATGTAGCTATATAAATTTATAGCAGTTCTTTCCTTAGCCACAGCCTCTACTGCAAAATTCAAGAATTACACCAGATTCCTAAGTCTCCTCCAAACACCAACATCATGTAATACTAAAATTAAGAATAGCAGTAATTTCATACACAGCAATGAGAACAAAAAATATTTACGAAGTATTAACTGTGTGTCTAGGACATGAAGACCAGAAATATAGCTAAACATAGATTTTGGTTCTAAAAGAGCTTACTTAAACCACTAAGAGCAAGAATAGAAAAAAGACAAAAATTTAATGAAAAGTTAAATATTAATCCAAAACATAGATTAGATTCCTATAGTGAGTAGGAATGATAAATTCCAATATTCTTGCCAGCTCTATAATTTACCTTTGGTTCTCTGGAGATTTGAAAGGCGTAGATACTTGTCAAAGGTGAATGAAAAGCAACAGAGCTCTTACAATTTTTTAAAATCTTTTTCCAAAAGGTGGTGATCACTCCCATTTTTCAAAGAGAAACTGCAAAACACCAGTGAGAAAACCTGAGTTGTCAGCAACTCCCAAGCCTTTCAGAGTTCCCATCACATTGTTCCCTTCTTCTGTAATTATTAGTCCCTTTGTCCCTTTCAGAAAACTCTCTAATGTTAATGCTGCAAAGAGAATTATATGTCATGAGAAAGAAATCTTCCCTCATCCTGCCTAAAGATATGCATGATAACTTTGTCTTTGTCCTTAAAAGACTGCAGTCATTATTTCCTAATGAAGTCCCCTAACACATCCGTGACTTTCAAATGGGTTCTTTCCCTTCTCATTTCTGGTTTCTAATCCTCACCTGCCACCAAATACCAGCCACATCTTATTTTCCAGATTCAGGTTTTACACCTGTAAAACAAGGGTTTGGGCAAAATAGCTTTCATATTATTTTATAATACCTTACTTAGTGTTTTTCGCAACAAGGAGTTCCATTTGGACTGCTCTGCCCTTTCATTCCCTACACAATTTGAAGGTATCAAAGAGGAGTGAATCACCAGTGACTATGGCTCCCAGAAAGCTATACTTCATGGGACATTAACACCACTTTAGGGTGTGAAAAATCTCAAGTAATAACTGTTCAGTTGTGGTGGGGTGTGAGATACCCACTCCTATTTGTTTATTTCTAGCTCCGGAGAGAAGAGTGGAATGATCTAGGACACATAACAAACATTCCATATTTTCTAACTGTTTATCATCCACACTGAACAAATCTAGTCTTCCTTAGCCACACTGGCAGAAAGCCACTGATATGACAGAATAAGCCATCCCCTGCAATACTTGGAAAAGGGGAGATGCATTTCCCAATTTATCATGAGTTTGCCCTTCCATCCCAATCATCACCTTAGTTTTGTGTAATGAGCATTCAAATCCATTGCATGCTAGGTCACAAAGTCAAGTAGCCTTCGGAAGTGTTGCAAGAAGACGAAGAATACCCTGACTTAAGTGTCAATAGACTTTCGTGTAACTTTTCTCTCCACCACCCTCTGGATTTCCAGTTCCTATTCTGTACGATGAGGAGTTGGGGAGACAATTCCCTCATTTTTTGGGTCAGTGATTTCATTGTACCTAATCACTGTCATTGAAAAACAACAACAACAACAACAACAACAAACAAAACATCATTTGGATGTCTTTGCTCTGAAAATAACAACAGAACTTAAAGATAACTTGAGAAATCCCATTTTATTCAGACATACAAAAAAGGTAACTTAAAAATCCAATAGGCATCAATTCTGTCTTAAGAAATGTAGGCCCTTGGTCAGTGTGGCTCAGGTGGTTGGAGCAACATCCCGGAAACCAAAAGGTCATGGGTTCGATTCCCGGTCAGGGCACATGCCTGGGTTGCGGGTTCAATTCCTGGGTGGGGCGTATACAAGAGGCAACCGATCAATGTTTCTCTCTCACATCGATGTTTCTCTCCCTCTCTCTCTTCCTCCCTTCCCCTCTCTCTAAAAGCAATGAGCATGTCCTTGGGTGAAGATTTTTTAAAAAATGAATTAAGATTCAGCAAGAGTCGCCTTGCTGAATCTCTGCTGTGTGCCATCACCACTCAGAAAGAACCAAAACCCCTTCTTTCAGGGCAGCGGGGAAACTTCAGGGCTCCTCATAAAGTCACTTCAGAAGCCTGAGGGGGTCATTAGTGCATGTCCTGAGCTCTTTCTTTTTCAGGTTAAGCAACTTCAATTCCTCAATCTGTCATTAAAGAGCTCATTTTAGATGCTGAAACTCTATTTTCACTAGGTTCTAAACTGCAGAGTTCAAAAATGGACACAAGGCTTTTAAAATATTCAAGTAATACAGAATATAACCATAGATCACATTCCCGAACCCCGAAAGTATACTTCTTCAAATAAAATAAAAGATTTCCTATATTTAACATGTTCACATACAATAAAATTAGAATTTCATTTTGCAATGAAACAAAGTCTTGTTGCATCATGATAAAAAGATATATTTCATTTTTAAAAGACTTTTTCACTGTAAATGAAGCAGAGATGAAGCGCGACTTCTCAGCACCATGTTTCCTCACTTTATGAGTGGAAGTCACTTAAAATATTTGACCAGATGCTTTCTTCAAAGCCGTTGTTACCACAAAAGCAGCATGCTTCCTGGAAATGTTAGCATTGCACCATATTAGTACCTTTGGATACAGCATTAATTATTTTAAAAAGCCTTCATTGAATAATACAGTGTGAACAGCAAAACAGAGACTGAGATCATCTCAGTAATCTCCCATATCAAGCGGAGATTTACTTGCTGCAGTTCTACAAACAGGCCCTGGGCTGTGGTGCGGGGACAAAGAAAATGGTCCAGGAGACCCCGATTATAATCCTGATTTTACACTTAAGCAACACACTTCTTTTGTGATAATAACTTTTTTAAGAGCATAATGTACTTACTATCTATAAAGTTAACTAACTGAAGTAATGTTTCTTCTAGCTTTGTGATCACAAATCAATGTGTTCTAGATAACTAGATAAAGTCACCTTAAAATATAAGTGGAATTAAATTTTCACATAACTTGGAGAGTTTCTTATAGCTTCTCATTTTAAAAGAGGATGGTTAATTGGGTGATATTCATTATCAAATAAAAAAATAGTCCTGATAAGTCATTTTGGGGAAAACTTTCAGAAATTTGAACGAGTTGGTGATAGGTATGCACCTTAATTTTTAAAAGAAAATTATATCATATCGATATTTTCTCTACCTTGTTTAGGCTTTGGGAGTTTCAAAGCATCCTAAATTAATTTCCAAAAGATGGCATCTTTTTCTATACATGTCAGAGTCTATGTAATATTTAAATAAGATAGTATATGGGAAAACATGTATAATCAACAGGACATTTTAAAGATGCCATATTTTTTTTACCTCCTTCCATCTCCGTAACAAAATCAATTTCTCCTTATCCTATACTACTGGAACTTTGTTTCACTTCTCTTAAAAATTTTAACACATGCTCTTTTCCACATAAGATCAACCATTTCTTCTAACAGAAATTGTCTTACTCATTTGTCCATCTACGGTGCTTAGCATAGTGCCATTTTTTAAAACACATAGTCAATATTATTTTTTTTGTTTAATGAAGGAAAAAAAACACATTTAAAGTTACTAGAGAATATATCGCAACCAAATGTGCTTTAGGTGTTGTAGGCATAATTTCTCATACATGATTTCACCTGTAATTAACACTTAGGCCCCTCTTTAGACATTCACATTCTTATGAGAGACAATAGAAAAAGTTAGTGGATAGGAAATTCCACTGGTTCCTTTTCAGTGCTTAAAAGGTTAAATTTTCCATTTCCTTTAAAACAATTCCTTAAAATTATGTATTCAGAATATATCATGTGAGTTTATAATCAGTAAGGCTTCTGGTTAAATAGTCTAAATTTAGTAGCACCTTTAAATACATAAAAATTTCGTATCACCTATACTCAAAAACAAAACAAAACAAAACAAAACCTTGAATGTTTTTAAACTGGAAGAAAACCTCTAGGTCATTTATTTAGCCCACCTCGTATTACTGATGACGCAAGAGAACTTCATGAGGTAAAGTGACTTTGCCAAGGTCACTGCAAATCAGTGACTGAGTGCTGCCGAACAACCCCAGGATGGAGTCCAGATCACCTGACTCCAGCCCGGTGCCATTCCCTTCCTTCCTGTCCTCTCCAATTTATTCATCCAGAACTGACCAGGCGAAAACACCTGGGAATAGTCAGACCTCAGACCTCTATTAATAACAACTCATTTTATTATAGTACTCTATGGTTTACAAAGCACTTCCCATACAGTCTCTCCTTGACTCCGTCCCAAAACCCCAGAGACAGGATATTTACTTCCTTTTACAGTAAACTAAGGCCCAGAAATGTTAAGTAAGATGTCCAAGGTCACGGAGCTAAATTTGAACTCAGACTTTTCTTACTATGAGCCTAATTCTCTGTATACAAATTCACAGCAATCTCTGTTGCAAAGACATAATCAGGTAAAGAAAAAAAAATATTCCTCTAGAATCCTCATTTGCATTCAACTAAGCCAAGATTCTCAGGGGCCTTCCCCAGTAACTTTGTGAAGGCCTTATAAACATAAAGGTTGATTTCAAAAGAACTTTAACATTAACCAGATGAATAACCCGTGCACAGGGAATAGACGAATTGGAACACAGGGCAGGACAGCCACCAAAATGCATGTCCAGCAAAATGATTTAGACATCAAGGGCAAGAAAGGCCTTTCTTACCTATTTATTTCAGCCTCCAGCTTTGAGCTGAGGGAACTGAAACACCTCTACCACCAGTCCCCAGAAAGTAGAAATCCCAAGGTATTTTGAAGAACAAAAATCATGGTAGATGTGGCTCCAGAAATGCACCCATATGAACTAATACAGAAGTCTCCAAAGGTCCTGAGAAGTAGAGTCTGTACCTCTGAGTCACTTGGGTCGGAGACATAACTAAAGGCAAGCGTTAGGATGTATGAAGGCGTCTGGGCAGCCTTCAAGGGAGCTGACAGGGAAGAGCATGCCAGGCTCTGAAGGCTCTGATGAAGACGCTGAAGGCTGGTGACAAGGTACACAGTCAGAGAATAATGAAGAGTCATGCCACCCCCCATTGCACAAGGGCAAGAAGAACGGAGAAGAGGCTGTTTTATTTCTCATTTTAGAAACAGCAGAGAAATTGCTTCTAACAAAGTGAAGAAGGAAGTTTTCATGTCTAACTAGAATTCCTGGGGATGAAGATCGATGTTCTCTCCCATGGGCAAGAGGAAGTTAAATCACAGTGAACAGGATCCCTTATTTACAGGACATCTGAAATCGGGATGAGATCTGGGTGATGTTTCAGAAAAGAAGGAAGGGCAAATGGAGACTGTGTGCTACATGTGTGTCAGAACACTACTGCTATGTATGCCTATCCATGTGGGTATAATACCAAGTAGTGCAAAAAAAACAAATAAATGACTATTATGATATGTCAAGGATTTTTTATTTCTCTTCACTCAATTAACCTTGTATTGTATACTTAATATGTGTCAAGTCACTGGGGTTACAAAGAAGAAAGAAACAGTCTTTGCCTTCATGATGCTTATAGCCTAGAAGAGAAGCTCTGACATGTAGGCAAGGACCCATATACGGTGTAGAAAGAAATCAACACTGAGGGGTGGGGGGAGGCTGGATGGGGGCTGAGAGGACAAGAGGAGGGAAAGGCTGCTCCTCAGAGGAGGACCAAGAACTTGAGGAAGTTACAACCTCATTATTGGTAGATATAAGAATTTAATATACAGGGTGGGGCAAAAGCAGGTTCACAGTCCTAAGTATGAGAAATAACAGAGTTTATTCTTCTATCATTATTTATTAATTATTGTATTATTTTCCATATGAACAAATCTACTTCTGCACCACTCTATAATTTGGGAAGATATTCTAAGATCTCTTTCAAGTTGTGTTTTGTTTTAATGAGTAATGCCATTACTGTTAGTATTATATTACTGATAAAGAACTTGCTATTGAACAACATGTCTTTATAGTTCTTAGCTTCCCCAGAATACACCATTTGCTAATAGTTAAATCATGAAACTAAAAATTTAACAGAATACATTACATTCTTAAGGGTTCACTGAAGACAACATTCTCTGCCTCTTCTAAATGTTTAAATTCTATGTTTGTACATCTGTTGTGTACTTTCAAGACAATGTAAACATGGAAAACTCTTAAAACTATATTGCAAAATAGCATAACCAAAGCTTCATTTGGGAAGCCGTCCTTTACATTTGCTGGGTGAATTTGAATTCAATCAATATTAACCTGTACAAGCAAAAAGAGCACTCTCCTTCCAGTTTAAGACCTATGACCCTGTTTTCAAAAGGCATAATGAGAACTCCAAGCTGTTCTGTCTTTACAACATTACACAAAAGAGTTCAGAGTCCTGTGCCTACATACAAAACATAGCTCCTTCATTTGAATCACTCTTTTTAAAGAAATGCTCAGGGTTTTCCAAAACTGGTACTTTCAGGTCTCTGAGACTCAGAGCTAGTACTTAATAATTTTAATCCCATTTAATGATAACTGGGCTTTACGATAAGGCACAGTTTGATTTAGTGTATAGAATGAGTTTCCGTCCTGACTTTAGCATAACTGAGTTACATTTTCTGTTAGCCTCAGTTTTTCCAGGTAAAATCAAGGAGCTAAAAAGGAGTTGCAAAACCCCTCTGACCATAAAGATTCTACTACGGTGCTGGAATTCATAAGAGGATATTTCAGGAATATTATTGTTTGAATTGTGAGAGCTGAGGCTTATTTCCAATCATGAATTTGAAGGTAGACTTAATCACTCTCCCCTCTTAGAGCCTCTAGCAGTTGGCACTGTTTCCATTATGGCATTTACCATATTGCATCTTGGGCAGTGGTGTCTGTCTCATCAAGTGTAGAATGTTCAAGAAGTCAGGGACTGTCTCTTACTCATGGTTTTGCCAATGCCCAGTAAAGCATAACTCAGGGTAAGTGTCCAATGGATGCACAGGGAGTAGGAAAATGAATGAGTTAATATGTCGAGGCAACTTTCAAAAACTATATAGACATGATCTTGGCAGTCTCTTAACCTTGTAATTTTTCTAAGGTATTCACAGGTGCTTTCTCATGGAAGACTACTTCAATGACCCCGACATCTGAAAACCTAAGTGCAATGGATAAACAGAGGAAGCCAGCCAGGGCACTGCTGAGAATTCCACAAAATATTATCTCCATGACCTCAGAGCTGAGATTATAATTTTGTAATATTATTTAGTATCTTTTGAAAGTAAAGAGATAGCTAAGTAAAGATGGGGAAATTGCACACAGGTTTTTAAGCTCATTCCTACCTGAAACACCATTGAATGTACCATAAAGGTGTGTGTATGCATATGCATGTGTGTGTGTTTGATAAATCTCTAAAGATGAAAGAAAAGGGGGAGAAGACAACAGCAACCATATTTTAGAAATGGGAACCCAGCTGGTAGAGATATAAAGGATTTAGCAGACCAGAGAAAGCTGAATTCTAAGTCAGCAGTGAGTAAAGACAATCAACAACCTAACTGAGACTGTAGAATCTGCAAGAGATTAGACAGTGGCGGCACGAGGTGTTGTCTAAAAGTAGGGTGATCTGTTTCCCCTCTATGAGTCTGTCTCTGTTTTGCTTGTTAGTTCGGTTTGCTCGTTATAGTCCACATATGAGTGAAATCATATGGTATTTGTCTTTCTCTGACTGGCTTATTTTACTTAGCATAATTGGCGGAGAGAGGTTAGGGGGTAGAGGGATTGGGCAAAAAAGATAAAGGACTCATGGGCATGGACAACAGGGTGGTGATTGCTGGGGAGAGGGGATATAAGGGGACAAAATGGTAATGGAAAAAATATAAAGAATATATATATTTTTAAAAATAGAGTGAAAAGGAAAGGAATAAAATATGCAAGATTGGTGGAAAGTTTGTTTTTAAAAAGGTATAATCTCAAATATTCTCCTAAACATTGAGCATCTAGACAACGGCCCTCCCAATCCCAGTAGAAGGCTGGAGATTGACTCTTTTAGAGGACAGAACAGAAGTGCTCTGCACAGGGGCCAGAGCGAGGCCACGTTGAAAACTGGGAGATTGGGGGGACATTTATACACTGATTGCTGAGACCCACAGAAGCCTGGCAGCCAGGTCTTCACCATCCAGGTAGAAGAAAGAGTCTTCTTTGAGGAATCTTATAAATAGGAGGCAGACCTGAAAATGCTGATATAAGGAGCTCCACAATGAAAAGCTCACCAAGGTCACCCTACAACTAAGATCATTGTTCACAAGCCCCACCCATGTGCACAGAGCTTCCAATAACCTTTTTAGCGCCCCACACCCACTCTTAAATATGAACAACTGCACATAAAAACATCTGCAGAAAGTCTCTAACATGAAAGATAGAAACCAAACAAAAACGCAATTAAAGAATGGGCCAAGTACCTGAATAGTTACTTCTCCAAAGAGGACCAATAGACACGTGAAAAGATGCTCCACGCCACTAATCATCAGAGAAATGAAAATTAAAACCACAACTCTCACCTCACATCTGTCAAAATGGCTGTCAACAATAAGTCAACAGTCAGCAAGTATTGGTGAGGATGTAGAGAAAAGTGAACCCTCGTGTACTGTTAGTGGGAATGCAGACTGGTGCAGCCACTGTGGAGAGCAGTGTGAAGTTACCTCAAAAAAATTAAAAATGGAACTGCCTTATGACCCAGTGATTCCACTTCTGGGTATATATCCGAAGAAACCTGGAACACTAATTAAAAAGCATATATGTATCCCCTGTGTTCATTGCAGCAGTACTTACAATAACCAAGATTTGGAAGCAGCCCCAGTGCCCATCAATAGATGAGTGGAAAAAAAGCTATAGTACAGTTACACAATGCAATACTACTTGGTCGTAAAAAAGAAGGAAATCTTACCATCCGCAATAGCATGGGTGGACCTGGAGAGTATTATGCTAAGTGAGATAAGCCAGTCAGAGAAAGACAAGTACCATATGATTTCACTAATATATGTAATCTAATGAACAAAACAAACAAACAAAATAGAAACAGACTGATAGACACAGAGAATAGACTGACAGCAGAGTAGAAGGGGTTTGGGGAGCTGGTTGAAAAAGATGAACGGATTAAGGAAAAAACCTCACAGGTAACAGTACGGTGATTATCAGAGGGAAAGGGGGATGGGAAAAGGAAAACAGTGTAAAGGAGGGATAAACGGCGATGGAAAGAGATCTCACTTGGGGTGGTGAACGACCAATACGACATGCAGATGATGTGTTATAGAGTTGTACACTTGAAAACTATATATTTTATTAACTAATGTCACCCCAACAAATTCAATTCAAAAAAAATAAAAATATTGTAACTATGTATTATTTTTTAAAAAGGCTCATTGGAAGCAAAGGCTATGAAAGGAGATAAAAAATGTTTAAATATATATCAATATTCTCTGCAGTGTATTAGAAAATATTGCCTCAGTGAAGCAAAAAAGCACAATATAAAATAGAACATTCAAGAAAACTAACAAATAAGGATCTTGGAAACTAAAAACCTGATATCAGAAATAAAAAAACAAAACCTAAGAGAAAGACTAGAAGATAGAGTTGAGTTTATTACCTAGAAAATAAGGAAAAACATGTGCGTATTGGAAGATAGGAAATAAAACACCTAAAAAATAAAAACATAAAAAAATAAATTTAGGATATCAACACATAAGTAACAAGATGTGGTGAGAATGGAATGATGAGGGTGAGAGGTGAAAGCTTCATTTTGCACAGTGGGGCATGAAAAATAGAGGAAAGAAATTGAGAGGCAGTAAGAAGAAAATATTGAGAATATGGAGGTAAACATCAAAAAGAGTTGAAAGTGTTTATCTCTGAAAAGAAAAAAAATTGAGAGGGGTGCAGGGAACTTTGATAATATACTTTCTATGGGACAAAAATAACATATCAAAAAAGAAAAAGAAAAGGAGGAAACCACCTCAAATTTTATTCATGAGGAATTGTCTTTATACCTGTCTTGCTCCCGAAACAGTTCTGAGACCCAATTTAACGGTCAGTCAAGATCAAAAGAGGTTGCTCAGAGAAAAGACAAGGTTGCCCTGGCCATCTGTCCAACTGCTCCTTATGGTTATTAGATGAAGATCATCTGCTGACCTTCATTTTAAAAATCTTGTTCATAAATCTTCCACCATCCAGGCTGAGACCTTCTCTATACCAGGTGGTATTTTAGATTGTAACCATTGACTATGGCTGTCCAGTTTGGCAGCGTCCTCCTAGAACAGTTTTAAGACTTTGAACTCAAAGCAATATCTTTGCGGCATTACTGTATTCTACATCTCTAAGTCGAGTTACCACAAAAGGCTCAGAATGGAAAGTATTATGCTTGGAATTCATTTAAACAATTGAGTAAACCTGAATGCCTCAGACTCAGCAAAAGCACGTGGCCCTGATCTTGTACCAGGGGTGGCAACGGCAGTTCTGAGGTACTTAACGACAGCTACATTTCACTGAGTGCTTAATATGTGCCAGGTGGCGTGGTAAGCACGTTGATATATTATCTCATTTAACCTTCAAAACAACTCTATGAATAGAGACCATTGTTAGCTCTATTCATAGCTCCATTATATGGATGAGAAAATCTAGGATGTGGGAGGTCAGTAACCTTGCCCAGTATCTCCAGCTAGAAAGTAGACAGACAAAAATTAAAACCAGAATTTGGTTCAGAAACTGCTATTTTTAATTTCTCTATGTTCTCTAAAGAAAGAGAGCCAGAACATCAAAACATACCATTGAAAGAGTGATGGTAAATTTGAAGGGGAATTTATTTCTTACATGAGTTTTCATATACTTAAATATAGAAGAGTTTTGGGGCCTTCACATAAATTGTTGCAACAAGCATGTATATGAGTACTTGCATAGTGTTGCCCTATCATTATCATTCTGAGACTTGATAATAATTTATAGATCTTCAGGGAGCAATTTTTGAGCCAAACACATTTCAAAAACAGTCTTTGGACCTTTTCCCTAAAATGCAAATCTGTATGTTTTAATATAAAAATTTGGGGGGATTGAGAGCCAAAAGTGAACAGAAATGAAATGCACCAGTCCATTAAGCAAAGGGAGCGTGTCAGCAGCAGAGGCTGACAAAAGTCACCGCATGAAACATGGGGCCACGCCCTCTGGCCATGGCAGTGTGCTGTGGACATGCCTCGCTTCCTGCAGCAGATGTTTTCTTAAAAACCTAGGGAATAATTGAAGATTTTGCAAGTAGAATTGCATTCCGAAACTGCTGGGAAGCTAATTTGTAAAAGACAATTATATTAATTAATATTTTTGAAATCTAGTTTATCACCTACATTGTATAATTTGTAATAGGCTTCAACAATTTTCCCCTGATTTTTCATTCACGATTTCTTTCCCCCACTGTACCCTGTCCTCAACCCTACCTGGTTCATGAGGGTGGGTTCTTTGTCTTCTCAATACTATATTCAGCACCAAGAACAGTGTACAGCATAACACACATTTGCTAGATGAATGAATTAACCAATCCCTTAATCTTTTCCTAGTTGCTACATGTATATTAATGACTCTTTACCTTTGCTTATACTATGCTAGCAGCCTGGGATACTTTCTCAATGTTTCAGTCCCACCCCTTCTGCAAAAGCAAGCTCAAATGCTAACTCCTTTATTCTGTATTCCCACAGATTGTATTTCTATATCTGGTGTAACACTGGAGGATATAAACCTTGTCTCAGCGATTGGTGCCTGGCCTATAACACCTATCCAGAGATATTCACATAGAAGATATAATAGTAAATGTAAAATTTAATCTAAATTTTCACAGGCATTGCCAGCTGTCAGCTTTTCCTAGACTTTTATCTTCCAAAGCTAGTTTCTGAGGTATGCATGAGGCCAGAAATTGTGTCACTTTTCATGTTGAGTCCCAGTGACAAGCAATGTGCATGGCACAGATAAATGGGTAAATGTATATATCCCAGCATGGATCTTTCCTTAATTAACTAACCAGTGTGGTTATGGGAAATGCTAGGTGATTTTCTAGATAATAAACTGTGGAGTTCCCTCATCTCATAAGAATGCTACCCCATGATTCCTTATTCTGACGTTCCTCAATAATCAGCAAAATATACATTTATGTCTAGATACAATACCCATGTACAAGAGAATCTTAGGCTAGATTGTCTACACCAGTGGTTCTCAAAATGCGATCCCTAGGCCAGCAGCATCAGCAGCCCCAGGGGAACTTGTTAGAAACGCGAACTCTCAGGCCCACCCCGGACCCACTGAATTAGAAACCATGAGAGTGAGGCCCAGAAAAATGTGTCCTAATGAGCCTGTAGGTTATTATGATACACTTAAGTCTGAAAACCCCTGACTGGGCACCCTGGGCAGAAGGTTGTCCTCGCTATTCTGACATGAACCATGGAAAGTTTCCTAGATTTCACCAACAATATTAACAGTCCTATCACCAGAATCCTGGTATCTCTTCTGAGGAAACTGGATTTCATTTTAGGCCAGACGATGTGAACAAATTAGTTAAATTCTGATCAAGGAGATCAGTAGATTAACCAATTGATGTCACTGCTCTAAGCTGCATAACATGACAAACTGGTATGTCTTAAAGACTATCATTTTAAGCAGTATCTCACAGCTGCATGGCATTCGGGTGGTTGCAACAGAGAAAAAGGAGCGAACTGGAACCAGAAAAGATGAAGGCAAAAACGAATGAGAACAGCAAGGGTGAACAGTACCTAGGAAAGTATGAAGCAATGAAACCAGTTCTGACCAATCACGGCTGGTGTCAAAGGAGGGAGGAGGGGAAATGGTAGGGGAAGGAAGGAAGAGTAAGCAAGGGGATGGTGTCCAGGATCAGGTAGGAATCTTTCCATGCACCAGGAATGTCATATATGGCAAAGGAGACAAATCACTGCACATAGTTCTACACAAAAGGGCTACCATGATAGTGGGGCGTCTAAGGCAAGAACCCGACCATACAGAAGGAATAGAGGAAGTCGTAAGCCTAAGGCTCAGATAATCACCAAAGCAGGAGCTGCTGTTATTGAGCACTGATTTTATGTTTGGTTCTTCCTATAGATTCTCTTTATTTGTCCCCCTACACTTGAAAGAGCCATTGTACAAATGAGGTTGCTAAGACACAGAACTATACCTTACGCAAGTCATTGGGATAAACAAATCGCCAGTTCTGCACATGATTTCAAGTTTTGTAATCTTTCCGTCATACAAATGAGCTTCTGGATAGGCAGAACAGCTATGCCAGATGACCAGAGAAAAGGCAGTTGCAGCTCCATGCTTGCCTAAGCCCCTGGGTGTGGGACCAACTGACGGCACTGGAGAGCAGTCAGCTTTCTCAAACTCACCTGAGAGCGGGCAGGAGCTGCTAACGTCTCCCCAAACCTGGCTCCCACTGCCCCAGGGCTCGGGGGGACACTGAGCCTGCAGAGATCAGGCCTTCTGAAGGTTAATTAAGGGAACGATAAATTTTAAGTGGACTTCAATAGCTAAATTAGTTTTCAGTAACTAACTGACTTACTAGACTTGGAAAAAAATATATCTTAGATGTTTGCTAGTGGTTAAGCTCACAGGCTCTGAAGCTGGCCTGCCATTGACTAGCTGTGTGATCTGGGCAAGTTACTTAACATCTCTGTGCCTGGGTTTTCCACTCCCTGAAATAGGAATAACAATAGTGTCTCCTTTATTGGATTGTTGTAAGGGTTAAATGAGTCAATATATATAAAGCACAGTGTTTGGTACACAGTAAAAGATACATAAGCATTATTTCAAAAGACTCAGTTATCTCCTCAAATGTCCTTTCAGTGTTTCACATGAATAAAGCATGAAATGACACATGAAGAGATTTGCCTGAGTTCAGCTTAAGTAGGTAGGTTGAAATGTTTATAACTGAGTCTAATATCTAGTGTACTATGTTTTATTAAAAAACTGTAATAAACTATTGTTAAAAGATTTGAAAAAGGAAAAGAATTCATTCACAATCCAATCACCATTGCCTAAATATTGCCCCATTTTTCATATTACCATCCATTCTTTGTCCATGAACATACAAATTTTACATGATTAGAATCGATATATATATATCCACATCACTGTTTCTATAATTATCATTGTATCACAAGTATTTCTAATTATAATTCATGTTCATAAACATGTTAATGGCTATTAAATAGTTAACCCCATCACTAAATTTTATTATTTGCACCATCCAGAAATTCAGCTTATCAACCATAAAATTCTTATACTTTGGATAGTTTTCATCTGGAAACAATAAAATGTTTCTTCTACCTAAAATGATCAGTAGTCAATCAAATGTCAAAAGAGATGATTATTGGTTTTTAAATTACTTAAAGACAATGAGGGATTGGGTACAATTATTTTTGATTATATGTTGCTAATGTTTGAGAACTGAAAGAAAATCAAATATCCTTTCTATAATGTCAGTAAAACACTCCGTTCTTGAACTCCTGGCGTTATCCTGTTTGTCTTTTCTTTTTTAGGGGGGACATGCTGCTTAGGGTTGGGAGAGAGGAGAAAACTATATCCACCAAATCAACTTTACATATGACTAATGTATAAATAAACTAATCTTAATTGTAAAGAAGATGCGTGTGGGGGTAAAAAAAAGTTACAAAAACATAATGTACAATCTGCTGAGCAAAAATGCCACTGAGTTAGTCAAAGAAATAGGAGAGACCAAAGTCCCAACCATAAACCCTTAAGCAAAACATATCCACTGTAGTTCCTACATAAACACATCACAAATACTGGTCCTCACAATTGCAGAGTTGAAAAGGATCTTGCCTCCAATCCCCCCTTGTTTCACAGGCAAAGAACCAAGGACAGAGAAAGGAAGTAACCAACTCAATCTCACACATGAATTGGGGCAGAACTCAAGATTCAAATCCAAATTTCCAGACTCCCAAGCCAGGGTCTTCTCCAAAAGGCCACTGCAGTCACACATCAGTCTAGACATACGTGAGCCTCTATTGGGGTCACAATCATGCAATCCATAAACAGCCAAATAGCAACTTCCCCACAGTCTTAGTGCTTCTCACTTGGAATCAAATTAATTGTTTGACCCAGCTCAATTGCTCCACCCTGTTATAGACCCAACAACTTCAGTCACACAACACACAGCATTAAAAACCTAGCTCAAACCTACAGTGGGTCCTTAAAAATTAATGTGGTAATTATAACCACCATTTTATTTTCTGTAGACATCAAGTCTGAAGAGAATCAAGGAAGAATACAAACAGTTTCTTTGTAATAAGAAAGTAGAAATAAATAGGCAAATAGAGTTTTAAAAAATAGCTTGGGATATTAAGTTCCAGAGAGAAGAAGGAAGAGATTTTCTCCCAGGTTCCACACTGAATAGAGGGACTAGAAACTGAACCTGGGTTTTCTGGTGTATCATCTAAATTTAGTTTGATTTCATCAGAACATGCACCATGTTTTCAATGCCTCAGTGAGTTACCCCAGTACACAATCTCATAATCCCACCAGTATGTGCTCCCCAGTTTGAAAAGCTCAGCCTTAGAGCATCTAACACATAGTGTATGCTCAATATGTGTTGCTTATCAAATAAAGTGATCAATCATCTTGTTTTAAAATTGCTTTGGTTGTCTCCTTTGCCTTAGTATTATTGAGGGGTTTGCTATATTTGCATGCATTATCAATTTGCTTTTTATGCT
This sequence comes from Mormoops blainvillei, assembly GCA_004026545.1. NCBI lineage: Eukaryota > Metazoa > Chordata > Mammalia > Chiroptera > Mormoopidae > Mormoops > Mormoops blainvillei. The sequence goes on along the minus strand of PVJD01007128.1, from coordinate 36,030 downwards.
GATGTTAATGCAAAGTCCATAAATAAAAAGTACCCATGTCATCTCATTTTCAAGTATCTGTACGCTTGCAAATAAAATGACATTTACATGGCAACCTTTCTTCTGATATATATATATATATTTCTTCTTTAAGTTACAGAAGAGAGAAAGAAGTAAACAAAATTCAAATTTAAATTGTGCTGGAAATGTTGAAAATATTTTTAAATGAAAAAAGAGCCTTTGGAGAAAACTGCTTAAATAATCTGATTTTAAACTACCCAGATTATAACAATAAGAACGATCATGTAATAAATCTTGTGTAATTCTCTCATTTGTAGAACCTCTAAGCCTAATTTAGTACATGAATGAGACTAAGGACAAAAACACCGCGACATTTTTTTTTGCAGTCAGAAACATATCTAGATTTTCAGTTTCCAAAAAGCTGAAAAGGCATTTCCTGACTTGCCTTGTTTTGAGGGTTGTTCACCCCATTTGAATGTTAGCAGTGTTGGAGGGTTTGAGAAAAACCTGTTTCACATGGATGACAAGTGTAGGAATGAATGGGACGAACACTTGGCGGATTGACACTGCTGCTTCTTCCTGCCTGCTGGTTAAGGGAATATTTGATGTGTTCAGTCATCCTCTGAAGGGCCTCTGAAAGCTTCTGGATTTTTTTTTTTCCTGAAGCCTCATCCCTTTAGGCTGCTTCTCAGGCTTATGGCCAGTCCACAACGGCGAGAGAAACAAAAACCTAACCACAGAATAGCAGCTTCCCTTTCCTCCTTTCACAGAATTTAAAGCCCCGCTTTCAATTATCTGTCCTCTCTGAATCACTGGCAGTAGGTTTAGTTTCAGGTAAAATGCAAGACAGTATGTGCTAAAGAAAGAAAGACAACGTCTGTGGAGAGACAACAGGTGTCCTTTGGCACTTTGCCAAGGCACCATCCGTAGCATCGCAGCCCCGAATTACGACGGTCTGCCTGGGTGGGAGTCCTACATTCCCAGAGACGAGGAGACAGAGACTGTTCCAAAAAGTAACTGAAACGATGAGCGAACTAAAATTAGCACTATAGACATAGATCCTGGAAAAAATCCCATCGTGCTCTGCATGCAAGGATGCTAATAAGGAGTTGAGGATAAAAACGTTAGGAAACAATGTGTCATCTTAGCCTCAGCCACTCCCCATGTCTATTTTCTATCCCAAGCCTGTAGTGCAGAAATTAGGTCTCTCTTCCTCATGTGCACTTTCTTAACACTAAAGAGGATGGGAATAAAAGTCAAGGCCCAGGCAGCGAGAGTCCTGTAGTGTCCCTCATAAGGGACACAGGTACATGTTATAGTTTCATACTAACCACCCTGTAGCTTATCTATTGAGAATGATTGAGAATGAACATCTTAATCACCTGAAGTGCTTCTTAAATATCTGAGTCCAATGTACCATGGGGTACCCAGCGATTCTGCTGAACATCCCTGATTGAGAATCTCTGTTTGGTCAGATTTTACACAGTCTTTGTTTAAACCCATCCAAGGTATAATACTTGACCTAATATATCTCCATCCCTAACCCCACAAGATGTTATATAAGTGCCTCAGAACTAAGCCTGAGCAACATAGAAACAAATTCAGATGTTCTGGGAGTTACTGTAAAATATATAAAATAAGCCCAAAAGAAATCCCTTTTAGCAAATTAAAGCCTTCGCGGAAGTCAATGGAGAGGAATGTTTGAGTGTTTGTGGAGTATGCCTGCTGCTAAAACTACAACATAGGAAAGGACCAATTTCTCCCCTCCAGAATCTCGCAGTCTAGTGAAAAGTCAAACACTGCTAATAATTATGAAATACTGATTCTAAAGAACTGTAAATGCTTCACTGGTATGAGTTTAACTTCATACTCATGGTATGGGGCTGGAGGTGGGTACAATAATTCTTATTTTACAGAGAAGCGAATTTAAGATGAGTTGCCTAAGTCAACTTAGTCTTTTTGAGCCCCTGTTTTGTTATCTATAAAAGTTAAAATGTCTAATCATAAGGTTTTAAGGGAGATGACATAATACAGGCCCTTTGAAAAATACAAAGCGTCTCATGAGTGTTATTTATGGCTGTTAATACGTGAAAAAAAATCAGGAAACCAAATATTAACAAATCCAATCTACCATTAATGGTCACTTAATAGTCACAAAACACCATGCCTGGAAGAGTTAGCACTTCAGAAGCTCCAAGGTGGAAAAGAACAGGGATAAGAGAATGACAGAGGATAACTAACTGGCCACCTCCAGACTCATTACTAATGTGAACAAGCCTCATAACAGCCACCTAATTCAGACAATAGATGACTGGAACAGCTTTTAGAGTAGATATTTGGTTTGAGTTCAAATGTTCACCCACACAACAATTTTGAATAAAAACCCCAAAGGGGGAACAAAAGACAAGCATTATTGCTGTGGAATGTTAAGTGCCTCTGTGGTGGTCATTAATTACTGGTTTTATATTTTAGACTTCCAAGTAACGTACTCACACTCTGAAAGATAAATGACATACAATGTTAGACATACATAGGAAGCAGGCAATGTTAGAAATCCACAGCTCTTGAGCTTGCTCCTGTACCCTAGAATGTAAGTTCCTAGAGGGCAAGCCGGTGCACTGTTTATATTTCTATTCTCTGTATTTAACAATGTGCCTGAAACCATGTTGCAACTCAGTAAATATATTGAATTAAATAAAATGAACTTCCTGTAATATTTAGGAATCTTGAGATTCAGAGAGTAAGAATGATTTGTCTAATGGTGTAACACCATTAAAGCTGGGGTAAGAACAGGGATCTCCTATGTCCAATGCCTAGGCTATTACATTGTTTTTTTTACTGCACTATATTTTTCTGATTTAGTTGTTTTTAACCACAAAGTAGCTTTTCTTAAAGTCACTTCCCAGTTCCTTAAGTGAGTTGCTACATAGACATATTCTTTCTCTCCCATAGGGTAAACCATCCAGGTTTCAGAGAAATGACTGTTCTATACATTAAATTTATTAGTTCAGGGCCCTGGCTGGACTCCAGTGGATGGTGTGAAACCCAGAACAGGGCTGAGTCTTCATTGGGAGCACATATGCAGTTCTCTACAGAGAAAGCAGGTCATGTTACTGAATTCTGTACTCTGGAATCAAATCGATGTTTTGGTAGCTCTCCTGCTCTCCTGCTAGCCAGACTTATTTTCCCTCTCCTAATTTACAATCTGACACATAAACATGACATGGTAAACTAATTAAGGCTATTCAATCTGTGTCCCTAGAGTATCCATTTACACAGATACATGAAAATGTTTTATCTGAGGCAGGCACCTGGGTAGTTGCAAGAATGTTATTCACACAATACAGTCAATCTATAGTGGAGATAGGAGAGTGAAATCTTTAAGATCAGATAATGCATCTTAGTTTTCTGTTATATTCTCATAACTAAGCACATTGGAAACATAGGTGCTCAATAAACATTTGTTTAAATAAAGAGCACAAAAATTACAATTCTGATTGTAAGAAATAGAGTATATATGGGACAAACAAGTACTTAGTCACATAAAGTATGCCAATAAAATATTAACTAGATGTGGGGAGGTCAGAGGAGATTCTATGGAGTGAGAGCCACATCAAATGAACCTCAGAAGAGTTGAAGAGAGACATATGACAATGGGTAAAGGGTAAAGCTACATTTACTCTGTTAAGGTGTATGTTGATTAAAAAGTCTAGTATCACACTACCAAGGGTATATATCAAGACATTGTCAGAAGCTCAAAGTGGACCTAGAAAATAAGTGTTTAAAGATAATCAGGATTTGAAAGTAAATGGCTTGAGGAAGAGCAGAGGGGATATTTAAAAGTGGGGTTGAAACCTACATCATTTTATTAACAATGTCATCCCAATAAACTCAATTAAAAATTTTTAATAAGAAAGTCTACTTTCTGATCTAACTATGGGGCAGGCAATTTTTTTCTTTCATTTTCATTCTGTCCAAAAGCAACAAAAAGATCTATACCATGAATAAATATCCAGGAGCTTCCATATTGATTAGTGAGATTATATCAAATCTTCTCTACTGAGGTGCCTGAAATGATGTCATTCTCAGATATAATCAGTTCCCCAAGATCTAGACCAATGTGTATATAAATGACTGGCAGATCTTGATGAGCTGCAGTTTTAATTCAGTAAATCTAGGGTGTAGCCTGAGATTCTGCATTCCTAACAAGTTCCCAGGTAATGTTAATGCTGCTTTAATGCTTCTGTTAATGTGATCTATGGAACACACCTTGAGTAACAAGGGCCTAGACCAGTGGTTAACTCTACCATTAGCATCAGTTGGGAAGCACCTATGCCCAGGTCCCGCTTTAGAACCAATTAAACCAGAATGTCTAGAAATTTGGCCTAAGCATCTTTTTCTTTAAAAGCTCTATAGGTGTTTCTAATATGCCAGCCTGATGTTAACAACACAGTTGGACCCTGCCCCGCAAAAATGATGTAATACAGTAGTCAAGAGAGGGAAAAATGAGGAGAAAGAGAAATGACTGATAGGTGATAGATACATAGATACATACATACATAGATACATAGAACAAATCTCTTTCCTTATTCTAAATCAATGCTTCTCAAACTTTAATGTGCATACAAATTACCTGGGAATTTTGTTAAATGAAGATGCTGATTCAGTAGTCCTGGAGTAAAGAACACGATTCTGCAGTTGAAAAAGCTAGTTTTCAAACAACATTTTGATTACCAAGAGCCTAAATCAGTGGTTCCCAAACATTGCTGCATCTGGGATCTCTTAAAACTACCTGCATCTATCTCATCTTCCCCAACATTCTGAGGTAACTTGTATGGGTTGCAACTTAGGAATGAGGATAGTTAAAACACACGCCCAATGATTCTAAGGGGCAGCAAAGTTTGTGGCCCAAATTCTGTCAAAGCTGTTCAGACTGTGCACCAACCAACCCAAATCTTTGAAGTAATATTAATTACCCTGGTGCATAAAGATCAATGAAATTAGATGGTGACTTGATTGCTAGGTTAACTGATTTATTTTCCTCTCTTCTTTACCCTGGATGACAGGAAGTGAAGCAAAGCCATAAGTAAAGAAGCAAAAGAAAATTGATCTTATTTGTGAATAACTGAAGTTCAACTTGCTCGGGACTCTGGGCAAGTGCTCTGAGAAAGGTTTTCAAATGCTGGACATAATGTGAAGGTTGTCAAATGCCGGTGACGGGATTCAAGATTAATTGGGCCATTAGATTTTTTTTCTGGGATAAAGACCTCTTGATCCCTCAACTGACTCATGCCATAACACTCTTTGAATCTATCTTAAAAGAGTTTCCAGTAGAAAAAAAAAATTATATGTACTTACATTTGGGAATGCCTTCCTAGAAAAATAGACATGAATCTGTTGGGGAAAGAAGTTTGTATACAGTAGCATAAAGTATGAAAAATGCACCAGTTTGAATGAGATACAGGTACACGAGTCTTACTGCACTCTTTTTTCTTCTATAATAAAGATTTAAAGTTAGCTACAACTTTTAGCTGTGTCATTTGCATCAACTTAGAAAATAAGCCAATATGTAAAAAAATTAGCTGTTCTTAATGTGATCACTACCTGGCTAATTCAGCTTTGTAAAGGAAGTCTGAGAATTAACATGCATAAAGACTTTCATCAAGTCTTTTGCGTCAGGTAATTACGGTACTTCTGCAAAATTACCACAATATTGGCTTGGGGCAAAATTCTTCATTGCCGTTTAGTCAGCGCTGTGATTCACGCCCGTATCACTGTTATCTAGATAGGCAAAGAAGTTCTGGCCTGATTCTTCTCCAAAAGATTTCACAGGTTCTTTCTCCTTTCAGAACTCTCAAGACTGGCACAATATCTAGAACTCTACTTCTGTCAAATTGAGATATAAACCCCCTGGAACTTGGAGTGACATGTAATATATTTTCTGGGCAAGGAAGGGAGATAAAAATTTATTGCTAAGAGATACATCCTCTTTATGATGGATCAGAAATGAGTATATAAATTGGAGGCCAAAATGTTACCAAGAATCCTTGCCAAAAAAAAAAAAAGTTAATAACCAAATAGCAGATGTCATCTAAGCACATGCACAAAAAAAAAACTGTTTTATAGTAAAATGATACTTTGTCATTAATTTTATGTTCTAGAAATACTTAGCTGGAAGACCTCGATGAGTTAAGATTGGCTTCTCATTTTAAAATGGATTCTACAAGAATTAATAAATATATGCCTCATTATATTTATAGACATAGATTTTCTCATGTATGTACATTATTGTTAGTCATGGAAATACCCATCAACGAATCATAAGACTAATTTGCCGAAACTAAAAATTGCCATTTAGCCTGAATCCATGTCGATTCAGTTCTTTTCACACTGTATGTGAATGCTTGCCTAGATTCAAATAGTTAACTCTACTAAATAAATACTTAAAATACTTTATTGAACATACAGTGGCTATCATACAATATGCTACTTTTATTAATCAGCCCAGAAATAGGGAACCCACCACCATTCCCTGATCCAGAGCACATTAGCACAATGACTGACATTTCTGGTTTAAAAATAAAACCTTGTTTCAAATATAGCTTCTCAAGTGCTGGGTAATGAATATAGTTTCATGAAAGTTGACATTGTTTCTTCTTATTTTACCAGAATTAAGTACATCCAATATTCCTACTGAGTATCTGACTACATCACTCAAGGCTCTTGCAACCAGGTGGGCGTTTTAAGGAGGAGGAAGAGGAGGAAGAAGAGACCTGCACATATGGAGTTAAACTCAAAGGATCTCCAGCCTTACAATTTTAGTAACCATTTTGTCTGTGTGTATTAAATATGCCATCAGAAGTTGATTTTTACAGTTAATTTCCCAGTTGGTATATGTACATCATACAGAATTGCTTAGAAGGAGAATATTAATATATACATGTCCACAACTAGTAAATGCATCATGCTTGGGAGTGAAGCAGTACTCCTGATACACTGTTCTTCTTGGAGGTCAGTTCCAACGCACATCATTTCAAATAGACCCAATTTCTCTGCTCATATATACTGAAAATGCAGTAGGATGTGGTCATACACACCCAGAAATACCATCTTTGTGGGGTGGGGGTGGAGGTATCCAAACATTTTTTATAGCAATGCATTATTGGATATCAGATACAAACATGACTGTCAGCAATCGTAAAGCAAATGAGTGATATTTATTTGAGTCCATTCATTCCACAGAAAAGAAATTGTTTTACCTACACATCTCTCCTCCCCCATCATCTATGGACTCTCCCCCACCCAAGAAAGAAAACATAAATAAAAACAACTCATCACACTTCACTAAGCAACTGACGGAGTATTAAACAGTGTCTTCCAAGCTGTGGGAGTTAAAAAAGAAGTGGCCCTCCTGCCAGGATTCCCTGGTGCTGCAACGGACATAGCATCTCCTCCTATCGACCTAATACGATGCTCGCTCCCCAAGCACTGCAGTCCCCTCACTGAGGACTGCCCTGGCCACACACGCATGCAGCGGGAAGTCCCCCGATGGGGCAGCTACATACCTTTGCTCTCCATTTCGGTCCCTTTCGAGTGCTGGGAAGTTCAGTGGAAGTTGGCCGGAAGATGTGGGCCCGCTTCAGATTCCCAAATCTGGGAAGTCAATGTGATGATTTCGCCCGTACTTCCTTCCTTCCCCTCAGGCTTCCTGAAAGATGGGATTTCTTAAACCTTGAAGCTGCAATCAGCCACCAAAGGACACTTAGCAGCAGCAGCAGATTGCCTCTATGGGGGATAGATTGCGAAGCACATCTGGCATTGAAATGCATGCACGGTGCCCGCTCAGATTTTTTTTTTTTTTACCTGGGTCTGGGAGCAGCAAGCAGGAGCTGTCCTCTGAGCTTGGTGCTGCAGGTGTAGTGACAGATCATCCCACTTTGCTCTCTGGATGTACGATTTGCATGGGCGCTGAAACGCATGCGCAGAGAGTCCCCCCTCCCCTTTTCGCCGCCTCCTGCTCCCCGCCCCCTTCGCTTCTCTCCCCAGTACCGTCCCCTGTTATCCCCGCTGAGGCGCTGTAGCATTCGGTCACTGCGAAGCGCTGCTAAAAATAATCGCCGGACTGGATTTTCCTTTGCAAACTAGAAAATGGATTGGATTGGGATTGTGCTTTAGTCCCAGACGATTTTCCAGGGTGGATTATGGAAGCTTTAGAGGAGACTACGATCCCGGCTCTGGGTATAGTTTTATTCCGAAGGCAGATGGGAGGGAAGGAAGAGAAGGGGATTTACGAGTCCTATTTAAGGGTCATAATTCGGGTTTCTGTCCTCGCTGCTGCAGTAACTTTCCAGCTGTACGCTTTCCCCCTCGAGGACCCACTTCCCCAAATGGCTTTATATTTCTCTTTGCAGTCCCGTATTTGTTTTGGTTTTCGGGGATGGGATGGGAGTAGTTCTGGAGCTACCAAAGATTAATATTCTCGCACTTTGCTCTTCAGACTTGAATTTTCTTGCCTTCCTGAGATTCCCTTCGTCTCTACCACGAAACTTCAATGACTAGGCTCCTAGGCTTGGAAAGTTCTCCAAACAACGCCACTGAGGACATTTTGGGGTGCTCTTTTTAGCTTCTTTCCAACAATCTACCAAGAAGTAGAGTCTCCAAAGGTGGGGAGGGACCTTACTGATAATAAGTACTTTAAAAACGTACGCATAAACGTTTTATGAAAGTGCAGAGGGAGAGTGTTTTTTGTGTATAAGGCTCTAGGGAAAGACATAAAACAAAAATTCCTTTAAGTACCACTTTCATATCAGAATATTTTTAAAGCTCGTACTATATTTAGTTTACCTACAAAATGTTTAATGGGTAGTGTGTGTTTACTTCCTTTTATTCTTTCAGTAGTCAAAATTCTCCTAAGAGAATATTCTCTCCTTGAGAATAATTGTTTTATTCTTGGGCATAAAAACAAATCTAGAAAACTCTGTTATCGGGAACGGCCAAGGAGAGAGATGTGCAGATTGATTCACACACTCCAAGTTACACAAAGACCCCTCCACAGTAGACTTCTAATCCCAATTTTCAAAACATTAAAATACAATAAAATACATACTCCCAACAAGAAACCTGAGGCAGACTATAATTCAATCTTCTGGTGATTCAGAAGGCATCTCCGGATTTTCTAATGCCTGAAGACCTTGATTACAAATATTAATCATGATGGTTCAGCCAGACTGGGACGTTTATTCGTGCAGGACTCCCGTTGATGAACGTCTGTGGCTCAGCAAAGCCTACCTCCTTGCAGCACTGAACAACTGAAGCACTGGAGTGGGGGGTTACAGAGGCTGCAACCTAGGGTGTGCGAACTTTTGGGCTCTCCACCTGCATGCCCAAGAAAATAATTGGAAAATCTCAGGATTTCTTTACATTTTGATAAGTTTAGGAAGTAGGCTAAGAGTGAGAATAGTGTTGTTCCTTAAGAACAATGGTCTATAATTTCCTTAAACTTGTTCTTAATGAAGTTTTTCTGATACTTTCATTCTCGCTCTCACAATCTTGTAAAATGTTATAATTAATATGCACATATATGAAGACAGGTGGATGAAGAGACAGATGGTCAGAGAAACAACAAAGAAATGAATGGTTAGAAAGAGAAATATATGCAAAAACACACGTGAGAGAAATTCATCAACCAAGAGGTGAGGAAGGGAAGAACAGAGAAGAAGGGACTGGCTGGGTAGGTGCTACCCCTGGACCCAGGAGGGGGCAATGGACAAGAACCTTCAAAGCAGAATGTGTGTAGATCTCTTAGGGACAGTATTATTGGTTGTTTTATGTCTTCTCTCTCCTTATCTTATTTTTCAGTAATGTGCAATATGGTTTGTTTAAAAAATAAATATAGTAAAGCAACTTCTAAGGCTGACTACTCAAAAAAATAAAAAGAACGTCTATTTCATTTGGGATAAATAACTTCTGCTCTTAACATTGTACTTCATTATATCCTCTTTCCTCCTCAAAAGTTTTAGAAAGGAAATACCTTTAGAATCCATCCATCTCCACCTTCAATATTTACTCTTTTACAGAAGAAGAGGCAGGGAGGATACAGACTTGATAAGAGTCACATAGGGGAGCAGAACCCGGCTTAGAGCCTGAGGGTCCTGCCTCACAGACAGAGGCAATGCATCTAGTCCTGGACAATTCCTTATGTAACCACCTCCGCATTATCTACAGTGAGCAAGAAGAGGGAGAGCCTCCTAGTTCATAAATTTTCATGATTTGTATTCATAATTTAAAAAACCCAGATGCTTTATTAAATAGAAAATAAATCAAATATAATACAAAACCTGTAGTCTGACATTCAAGACCTTTTCATTACCTAGTTCCAGACTACCTTTCAAGTCTTCTCCAAGCTCAGCTCCTAGACAATACTTGCCATTATCCTAAACAAACCTCGAGATTTTCCTTTTCCATACCTTTACTGACATAGTCATTCTTGGAATATCTTCCACCTCTAACACAAACGTCTATGTATCCAAATCTTGTATTTTCCTCAAGATTCAACTAAAATTCCATCTCACTCCTACAGTCTTCCCTGATCCTTTCAATTTGAAAATGTTCTCCATTAAAAAGTAACAATATTGCTATATCTTTACCTCTCTTACATCACCTATTATTTTTTATTTTATATTATAATTATTTATGTGCCTGTCTCATTCCTGTTCCCCATCCTTACTAAAAATGGGTTCCTGGTTCATCTTTGTAGTGGATAGAGTGTGTTGAGTATAGAAAGCAGTAACAAATATTTGATGAATTAATAATATTTAATATACATTTTTTGTGTATATGACATTGACTTTAGGTACTAGGATAAAAAATAATGACGATAATAATATTGAGCTAACATTACTAAGAGCTTACTATGTGCCGGGTACTATTACAAGGATTCCAAAATTTTTAATTAATTTTATTTTCATAAAATTCTATGTGGTTAGTACTGTTATTATCTTTATTTTAAAGATGAACAACCAGAGGTACAGAGAGGTTAAAGTACAAATAAAATATGATCTCTGCCCTACAGAAGCATAAAGCTTAATAAAGATGATAAGAACATAAGTAATTTTAAAAGATATAGTAAGGTATAAGACAGACAATCACAGTTGCAGTGGGAGCACGGAAGCTGGGCAGTGAGCCAGCTTGTAGGCAGGTTCTAAAAATTAGAGGCTGGAAGCATTCAAGGTCTTCTCCCTTTGTTAAAAAAGGTAGGGGTCTACTCCCCCACCAACTCCACCACCGAAGTGGGAGAGGATTTAAGGGTAGAACTATTTTTATAAAAGTGTCAATAAGAGCCCTGGCAGGGTGGCTCAATTGGCTGGAGCACTGTCCCATGCACCAAAGGGTTGCGGGTTCTACTCCCAGTCAGAGCACTTATCTAGGTTTGGGGTTTGATCCCTGGTGGGAGTGCATACTGAAGGCAACTGATTATTTCTCTCTCACAATCATGTTTCCTTCTCTTCTCTTCTCTTCTCTTCTCTTCTCTTCTCTTCTCTTCTCTTCTCTTCTCTTCTCTTCTCTTCTCTTCTCTTCTCTTCTCTCCTCTCCTCTCTTCTCTTCTCTTCTCTTCTCTTCTCTTCTCTTCTTTCTCTCTCTCTCTCTCTCTCTAGGATCAATAAGCATGTCCTTGGGTGAGGATTAAGGAAAAAAAAATGTTGATAAGAAGTAATTTGGCCTAATTATGATGAACTTGCTTGATGATGACCTTGAAAAAATGGAAATAGATGAGTAGCCTGGTAATTTGTTATTTTAAAATGCCAAGATTAGGTGGAACTAAGTCCCTCGTACTTGGTGTGTGCCCTTCACTATCAAAAACTATCCTAGTTTGGATGATAAATTATATGGCTATAATATTTATACTACACAGTTGAATCAGAGTAGCACCACCAACACTGATGCTCCAGTCCAGTCCTGGTTAAGCCGCGTAATTGATTGTGTGTGTGTGCATATTCAGATTCTCTAGCTTTGGTTCCTACTAGAATGTACAGAAACGATATAAATGAGTGGGAGTAATTAACAGCAATGTGTTGCATTATAATAAACAATTTAAAGACTCCATAATATATCAAATAAATTGCAAGTTCACATAGGTTTTTTCCATTTACTCTCTCTGTTCTTCCAGAAGTGCTAACTATAAATTGAGAGGAATTGTGACCTTTTCTTTGTGTCCAATTATTTTCTTACTATTCATCTTTTATAATTGGGTAATATATTGTAAGGAAAGTAACAGCTCACCATTTAGAACTGTTTTTGGTGATGATAGTGAGATCAACCCACCACCACAAATGGGTATTCGCTGTTAAGACAGAATAGGTGATCAGGTCACAGTGTCTTGAGGGTGTCAGCTCCGAATTGTCACAGAATGTAAGCTCCACAAGGACAAAGACCACATCCACTGTTCACTCTTGTAACTCCAGCATCTAGAACAGAGTGTGGAACTGAGAAGGTTTTGTTTAATACCTGATGAGTAAATGAGCTTAATGAAATAAAGCTTTTTCCATGGCCACAAAGCCAGTTCACCTGGCAAGTGAGAGGCATCAATCAGCAATCCTGATGACATCAACGAGATCATAAATGACCCACAAGAGGCAATGAGATTATCGAGAGGAAGTAAACAAATATGTTCATTGCTTACTCTTGGGCAAAAACCATAAATTATCAAGCCTCAGTTCAAGTATCTCTTAGGCAGGCTAATAGGCTCCACCTTTTAGTGGAGTCTAGGAGGTTGGAAGAAATTAGTTATAGATAGTTATAGAGGAAGAACAAAGTAGATGACAAAAATTTCAAAGGAAAAAGACGACAAATCAGTGTGGCAAAGCCACGTGAGAGTAACAGTGCTCATGAGCAGGGGTGTCCAAGCGCTGGCGTCTCCAGGCCGCACCAGAAGAAGAAGAGTTGCCTTGGGCCACACGTTAAATACATTGCAACATGCAATCACAAAACAAATCTCATAATGTTTTAAGTAAATTTACGATTTTGTGTTGGGCCACATTCATAGCCATCCTGGGTTGCATGTGGTCCGCAGGTCGCAGGTTGGACACACCTGCTTGAGGTTAGGTAGTGTCTCTAAGAAAGCCAATTCATCTTGATTATACACTATGTGTGAGGTTTTTACTCCTTGAGTGATGGTAAAATAGTCTTCCTAAGAAGAAAATGGCAAGTGATGAAGTTTCTATAGAAATGATTCAGGTTGTAGGTGCACAATGTAGGTAAGGGACAATCTATGAAAGACGGGAAATGGCAAAAGAGGATACAGGTCATCTGGGTGTCTTTTACCAAGGAATCCCCTGTCTACATCATTTCACAGTAATTTCTCTGGAAGCTCTTAAGAGTATAAAGAGACTTGCAGTGGTGAGACAGAGGAATGAAACATAGGTAAAGCATCTGGAGGCAACTAATGAACATTTTTGACATTTCTTGTTAAGGACTTTGTCCACCTGACAATATTAGAGATTTATACATAAACTATCAACTCACAATTTCAAGGACCATCTGCTACACTGGCATAATGCCTACTTAAAATGGGGTGTGCCAGTCTCAGTAATGTTTAGGTCCCAAGTAGATACAGGTTGAAATAACAGAATACTGGGGAAAAAACACTTTTCAACTAATTACCCCTTTTTGCTCTTCTCATAAGAACGGCAAAATGGTATGCGAAAGTAACTTCTTGAATCTGCCTGGGATCATTAAGAAGGCCAACCCAACTTGAGTTCTGTGATAAGAGCAGACCAAATGTATATCAACTTTGTCTAAAGATGCACTATTACAACGCTGCCTCAAAGGAATGTAGACATCTGCAATAAAGCCATTTCCTTACCCTACATTCCCTGTGCCCCAAATTTCAAATACATGGATGCTCAATATTTCTTTCTGGTATAAGTAGCCCATGAAGAAGTAGTTCTAAAAAGTCAGCATTAATTCATTTAATAAGTATTTATTGAGAGCCTCCCATATTTCAGACACCATTCTAGGTGCTGGAGTATACCAGTAGTCTGTGGACTCACAGTGCTTATGTTGCAGTTTCACAGCTATGAGAAACTTCATAAATCTCCTAGTTCAAACACTATACAAAAGTGAAAATTAGCTGAGGCTTAGAATGGGGAAAAGTCAACTTTGCCCAACAAGTGGCAAGATACAAACAAGGTTAGGAACCAAGTCTTCTAGTGCCCATTTCTTTTCTTTTTTAAAGATTTTATTTATTTATTTTTAGAGAGAGGGAGGGAAACATCAATGTGTGGTTGCCCCTCGCACATCTCCTAATGGGGACCTGGCCTGCAACCCAGCCATGTGCCCCGACTGGGAATTGAACAGATGACCCTTTGGTTCACAGGCCGGCACTCAATCCAAGGAGCCACATCAGCCAGGGCATGCTAGTGCCCATTTCTTTACAACTTTCTCCATAATGGTGTGCTCACTGTGTGCATTCTTTGAATGGAGGATTTGTCCTGTTGCATTACATTGCAAACTGTGATTGCAGAACTCTATTCATTTCACTTGGTAAGGATAATGGGAAGTTCTTGTTGGAGGATTGAAAAATGGTAACTACACTAAATGAGTTGCCAGCAACAAACAACCTCCATAATGTGTTCTACGTGGTGCCTGATTGATGTGGCAGAAGTGTATTACTTGTGTGATGAAAAACAGAAAAGATTTCTTTCACTACCAGTGCTCTTACTAGGTGAAAATCTTTCTGGTTTATGTTTATATTCAAATTCCTATACATTTGGTGGCTGCAGTTAACCAGGCAAAGTAAAATGTAGGGATGATGCAATTAACCATATTAGTAATGCAAAAAAACATACTATTAAAAAAGTGGAAAAAATTAATGAGTCATTTCAGCCAAGTGAAATTAAATAACAGCAAAAGAATACAATAGCACAATGGATCCCACAGGTGCATTAACCCAAGAGCATTATTAACAGGACCTTGGAGGATCATGACCAAATGCTAATAATATTGACACTCCACAATTTACAAAGAAAAATAGCCAAATGGATTTTGGTATTTATCTTTAAAAAGAAGTATTTTCTAGACTCCTTTGCATTGCCTTTTTTCCTCCTTAATCATTTTACCCCACTGAGATGACTCTATTGGGCATGCTGTTAAGAAAAGTGAAGATAAGGGTTGTACTTAGAGGTGGAACCCAGACTCCTTCTGTCTGATTTCTAGATCCCACAGCAGTGAGGCCATGTATACTGCTGATGTCCCCATGACTTTTCTCAGTCACTATCTGAAGTCTGTCTCAATTTAAAATATCTATTGGTCTTCATCTGATTTTAAATGTATGTCTATCCATTATGACTGGCAAATATTTCATTCAGCCTACCCAATCTCTTCCAAATTCATTCAACAAACATGTTTTCCTTCTCTCTGGAGAATTGCAAGACATTACTAGTTGTTAAAAGGAGGATATTGGAAAGGGGTTAAGGTTTAATCCTGACTTCTTCCTCTGTGAAAGAAAGGAGTTGGAGAAAACAACTTGTTTTCCCTTCCAGCCCTAACGCTGGGAGTTCATGTATGTGGACCATTAGTAAGCATGTTAATCCTTGATTATCACATAAGGTGTCACATTCCTTTTGGCGCCAATGTCAGAGCTCAAAGGACCACTAGTGCTTCTTTAGTTTGATAAGAAACATAAGGCCAGCGGAAGGTAAAACTCTTGGATAAGAACTTGGAAGTTCTTGACTCCAAAGTCAGTTCTTTTAACCATTAACTTGAGTAAGTAAAAAGTACTTCAGTACAAAACAGAGATGAGGTTGGAGTGAAGAAAGAGTAGTCTACTAGGCCTCATTAATGCCATTCAACCACTGAACAGTTACAAATCCTATCCAAATTGTCTTTTTTCACATGCCTCAACGCCCTTTCCTCCCATAACCTTTTCACTTTTTTCTTTCTTTTTCACCCCCTGCTTGTCCTCATAGACCTTCATGAACTGAACCAGTATTGTAATTCACTCAAGGGAAGAAGAAATGATTTGGACAAAGTAATGCAGGAATGACAAATATTCCATGGATTTTTATTTTCTAGGATCAACTCCTGAATATAAGGTCTATCTGGAAAAAAGTCCAGCCATTGTTAATATGATGAGAATGGTTTGCACACATTGATGTAACCTGGCGGCCAAGGAGAGTGGACTGGAATGCACAGGTGTGAACAACGATGACTTCACTGTACTAGTCAGTGGGGGCAATAGATGCCATTGAGTGAGCATGTGCACTGTGTGGCCATCACATTCAAAATGACTGAGTGAGCAGAGCAATGAATCTGCATCAAATTTTGCATTAAACTTGAACATTCCTCCATGGAAACTATTCAGATGATTTAGAAGGCCATAGATGTGGGCAACTGGTGATTGGCAGCTACATTTGACAGTGTGCCCACTCACACATCACGTTTTGTGCAGGGTTTTTGGTGAAACATCAAATTACCCAGGTGATTCAGCCCCACTAAAGCCCAGAGTTGGTGCCCTGTGACTTCTGGATTTTCCCAAAACTAAAATCACCTTTGAAAGGGAAGAAATTTCAGACCATTGATGAGATCCAGGAAAATGCGATGGGGTAGCTCATGGTGTTTGGGAGAGCTTTGTGAGGTCCCAAAGTGCCTTGTTTTAAGGGGACCGAGGCATCATTGTCCTATGTACAATGTTTCTTTTATCTTATATCTTCTTCAATAAATGTCTCTATTTTTTCATATTATATGGCCAGATTCCTCTGGACAGGCCTCATAACTGTTACTGTTTGATCTTGTTACCTGTTTCCTTTAATTTTGTCCCAATTATTATTTCTCCTTTTAGGCAGGGAACTTAAAATACCTCAATTCTTGGTTTTCTCCCTGGATAGATAGTTTTTCATTCCCCACGTAAGTGAAATGTTGACTTCCCTGGATAAATACAGCAATCATCTATCAAGAATCCTCCCAGAATACAAAGAGCCTCTCTACCTTTCTAATAATGTATGTGGTGTTTTCTCAATTGAACTTAAGTATTTTAGAAAAGCACATTTAAAAAGATGATGTATTCTTGTAGGATACATTACTGTGTATTTGTAAACTCATTTCCACATTGATGCACATGCCAAATCATTTGCTATTATTACACTCAGCCTTATTTGGTCCAGATAATAGTGCCAAAAGACTAATGTCTTAGAAATACAGACAGCAGACATTTGGGGGCAGCATTGATGGAAATGGGAGAGTCACCAACACAATGGTGCCTTCTTATGCTTCAGTTTTGTTTCTTAACTATTTTAAAGGATAGGGGTTACACAAATATCACCTAAGCCCTGATTGGAGGCCCAGGAGAGTCTAAGTGCAACAAAAATAAAATTGAAAAACAATGATATAGTTCATCCATCTTAATTATAAACTGAAAATCAGAATGCAGAAGACATATCAACACTGAGAAAGTCAAATACGTTTTGAAATTAAATTAAGCATCTTTATTTGAGGACTATGTATCCAATAAGATTAAAATGTCACTATTTTATCACTCTCATTAAATTGCTAAAAGAAGAGAATGACTTCTTCTTGTGTGGCCTCAGAGAATTTACCAAAAGGGCAGTGTGACAATGTAGGAAATCAAACTTCTTTCTCAAGTTAAAGGTAGCCGCTAAAACCTATTTAAAGATACTTGGCTAGTTTATATTTACATGATTTATATTCTGGATTCCATACACTGATGCTGACAAACATCTTAATGTTTATAACATCATGCTAGGTGCTTTATATGCACTACCTCATTAAATCCCCATAATGACACTGATAAGGAACTGAGGCTCCAGGAAGAGATATTATCTGCCCAAAATACACAGCAGGAGAGCTGTAGAGTTAGAAAGCCAACTACTTACTTTCTGAATTTAAATGCTTGGCCTTTGCACATACCTCAAGGACATATACTTATTTGTAGGTAGGACACCTTCCACCACTAGTCTCTGGATAAAGTGGTGTTACAGGAGCTCAAGAGAGGGAGTGCATTTCTTTACAAGTTGGAGAAGGAGCAGGAAACCCTGAAGGATGAAAAAGCCACTCCAGTGAAGAGGAGAAAGCCAGTCCTAGCAGCAGGTTTAGCATTAAACTCTAAGGGGAAAGAGAATGTAGAGTGGCTTTGAGGAGCAGCCCCTAGCCTGGTGTTGCTGGAGTGGAGAGAAGATGAGGAGACAAGAGGTACTGAATCGAGGACAGGGCCATTACACTTAGGATTCCCGTTAGAATATTGCCATTATCATATCGGAGCGTCAATTTTAATTTCTGCCCCAATGGCCTTGACCATTTCAGAGAGTTTTTACAGTGTTGAAGCAGGGGAGTTGCCTGAGCCGAAGAGCTTTCCAGTGTAACTTATTTCCCTCTATTAAAGTTCCTGGCACGCTCTCCCTCGGATTTAGCATTTCCTGTTTTCATGTTTATTCGATCAATCAGACTTAGCTCTTTGACTGCAAAAACTGAATCTTGCACGTGTTTTCCCCAAGACATATCCCGTCCAGTGCAGCTCCTCTGAGAGTACAACCTTGACTTTCCAGTTTTTTGAGACCGCACAAAACAAATCATGGCCACAGGCAAATTTAGATCTTCATCCTTTGACCTCAGCCACTCAGCAATTTGATCCTGGAGTCTTTCTCTCTCACTGCCACCAGTTTTCCATCGGGCTTGCATTTAATTACCTCCTTAATCAGCATGATGCAAGATCCAACTTTTGACCTCCCAGCTGTGCTTTTATCTCTCTTCCTTAACTCCACGAGTTCTAGAACAACCTTCAGAAAGCCCTTCCAGCTCTACCTCTTCCAGTGCATGTGCTCCCCCAGAAATCCCATTGGCTCACCTTTCCCATCTGCCCTCCCCTGGAGGCATAGTCAAGAGAACACTTGGTGAAGAGCCTGAAAAGTGATAGTACAATTTATATAGCACTTACTCTACATACTATGCACTTTGTATATATTATATTTAATCCTTACAATTCTTTAAGTTTGTGAATGGTTATTCCTAAAGGTCAGCAGGGCACAAGTAAACAAAGCTAACAAATATGGTTCAACTTCACATGTGGTTGGGATTCGTCATCATTGGTGAACTGAACCTCAACACTTCCCTCCCACTGCAATTTCTAACATTAACTTTTTTCTCCAATTTATTTCTGTTTAATTTTTAATATGCCACTGCTACAATAAACATGAAAAATTATTTTAATCTGAATGCTCATGAAATTGAGCCAAGAAATGAAAAATATCCTGAATGTCTATGCTCAGGAGAAATAAAGTAGGATAAATAATACCAAGTAGCTGAACTCTTATTATTCTCAAGACTATGCTAATATTTGGACTAGTTTATCAAAGCACTTTGGCAAATATTTAAATGACCAGTTGTGAAATTTTATATCGTGGAAGGATATCATCAGTTCCATACCTTCAGCTATTGACATTGTTAATAGGTCTCAGTCAGACACCAGATCTTTGTAATACTTGCTTACATTTGAGAAATGGCATATGTATTAGAAGTGACTATTTGGTAAAATCGTAAGCACTCTGAAACACTACCTTTGCCAATCTTTAAACTCTACGAATATGCTAAACTTGTATTTTTCAATACAGTAAACAAAAGGTAGTTATGATGAGTGACAGTGGTATTCTCACCATGACATTTGCGGTCCCATGTCCCACTTCAGCCCGTGCTCATCCTTCTCTCCAGCCATGAACCTCCCCATTGTGCCCCCAAGGGCGTCCCTCTGTGTCATGTATCTGCACATTCATCTGTGCTGCTCTCCCAGCCTGTGGAGGTTTCATGTCCCCTTTTTTTCTAGCTCCCTCAAAATTCAACACAGGCATTAGTCCCTCCAGGGAGCTTTCTTCCTGTGTGATTTGATGCTCCTCACCCTGGGCGCGCACAGAACCCTGGTCGTTCCTCTTTCATGACTTGCGCTGCTGGGTGACCTTAGGACTCCCCTTGCAGACTCTTTAAGCTTTGTGATGGAAAGCACCACGGAATCATACGTACAATATCTAGCACAGTGCAGCATGCCTGGCAGACAACAATACTACTTGAAGGCAGGAGGAGGGGTGGTCCTGAAATAAATTGAGGCCCACACCAGGCACGTGACTTGTCCAACATCACAAAGCTGGAAAGTGGCAGAGTCCCTGTAGAATCCATTCCTCTCGCATCCCTGGGCCAGACCCAATTCAATATTCCTCAGTTCTATGACTGTCACTAGTGTGGGGCCCTGGGTATTTTTAAAAGAGTGGATCTATACATATATACAAATATATGTATTCATTTGATGAACTTCTTAAGAAATTTGAATCAGAAATACTTAAAAGTGAATTTATTACTTGGATATAAACTAGACAACTAGGTAAATATACCAATTCCTAACTCACTAGGAATATCGAAATCATTCTATTGTAATCTTCACAATTAAGTGAAGAACAAGAGAAAGTTACTTCTAAAAATATACCTATAAGTTTATTTTTATTTAAACCAAGAAGAAAGGTGACTCTGATTCAAAGGAATATAGTCAAAAGAAAGATGGGGGTGTTTTCTTTTTCTTTTTTTCTTTTTTGTCCTCATTTAAGACAAAATATTATTTATCAAATAAAACCAATGACCCATTTTGGTTATTGAATTTCTAGGGCCATTTTGCCAAAGGCATGGTATTTATTCAAAATCTCAACTAAGGTAGTGGTTAGAAAAACCATATGAGGGGCGACCCCCCCAAAAAATGGAATGTATTTTTTTTAAATTGTGTATTTATTCTCAAACGTTTCAACTTTAGTCACCTTCAAAGTGCGCTCCATTTGATGCAATACACCTATCAAGATGTTTTTTCTTCTGCTCAAAACAGTTTTTCAACTTGTCAATTTTGACATCTTTTAGTGCTTCTGCCTTTTTTTGTTTCATCTCTTCCACATCAGCAAACTGTTTCTATTTGGGGACTTTTTTCATCTGGGAAAATAAAATTCGCTCAGGGAAATACCCAGTGAATAGGAAGCGTGGGGCGTGGGGGTCATGCCATTTTAGATCAAAAACTGCCGAACTCTCGGCGTGGTGCAGGCAGGCGCACTCGTAAATCACCCATGATAAAATGGGCAAATGCATTGAAAGAGTTTTTTTTTAATTTCACTGAAGCCAAACAAAGCCTCTCACAACACCAGCTGGTGCACTGATACAGATGGGTTCCTAGAACACTCACCTAGCAGGGGAAGCCTGTACTACAAGGGGCCTGCCCTCCAGAGGATAATTCTGGTTTTTTTGGGTCCCCCCTCATATGGTAGATTATTCTGAGCCTTCATTCATCAGGAATTTTAATGTCATTTATAATTTGAGCAGAGGCCAAATTTCCAGTTGCTCAGAGACATCTGTGACATATGAGAGACTGGGTGAACTATGAAATAGTAACTACTGACCAAGGATTTAGTTTGTGATGGGTAATCATTAAATGCTTCCAAATAGTACTTTCAAAGTTTTATAATATTTACAATATCCAATTAAACAGAAGTTAAGCTGGCTGTTGCAGTGACTGACAGAACATTTTCCCATAACATTCACCTGCTGCACCTTCCAATCGATCCTAAGGGGGCCATTCTAGGTGCCAAGGAACCACTTCTGCCTGTCTGTGTCTAGGACATGGTTCAATAACCAATCTTTAAAAAAAAAAGTTTTACTGAGGTATAATTGCTATACAAAAACTTCACATATTTAATGTACACATGCATAATTTGATGACTTTGGACATATGCATACACCCCTGAAACCACCACCAAATCAAGGTAATGAACATACTTATTACTTCCAAAAGTTTCTTTGAATCTCTTTATTTTTGTTGTTGTTTGGTGTGTATGTTTGTGTGGTAAGAATACTTAATGTAAGACCTATCCTCTTAACACATGTTTAAGTGAACAATACAATACTGTTACTATACTGTAGGTACTTATTGTACAGCAGATCTCTAGAACTTGTTGATATTTATCTTGCATGGCTAAAACCTTCTATCAGTTGAACAAACTTTCCCCCCAAATTCTTCTTTGTTATCTACAAAACTATCCCAAATATCACATTCTAGAAATAGAACAAAATGAAAAACCTCTTTTGGTTCCACCAAATCTGTTTTACTCTTTGCATGATTTGAGTAAACAAATTCGGTCAGAAACTATTTATTGAATGAGTGGCTCCTTAATCACCCCATTTTGAGCTTTTGGAGAGAAAAGGTGCCGTCACCTCTTTGTCTTTCTTGAAATCTGTATTCCCTACAGATGTCAAATTGACTATCAAAAATCATAGTATCGAAAATGGTACAAATGAACTATGTTATGTTCCTGTTCGGGTTGAAACTGCTGGGGCTATTCCAAAGCTAGGGAGACTCACTCCGAGCCCCTGGAAGAGACATCTTTCAGAGGCGACAGAGTTGAAAATGGGAAATATTCCTCATAGCCCCCTGGTAGCACCTTGGGCTGGCTTACCACATTCTTGCTGACTCCCTGCTCTCTGAGTCACCACACATGAAAGGGGAGCTTTCATCCCAGCATCTTAAAAATCCCTCACTTGGAAAAAAAGAGCCTATTCTCTCTGGAGGATAAAAGTGAAATTGCAACTCTGTGAAATGTGTCTGTTGCCAGGTGCGGGCTCCACAGGAGTCAGCTCTGGGACAGACACAGATCTCTTGAAATCAATAGCTACATTTCAACTTTCCTTTCCAAAGCGTCTGAAATTGAACCGACCAGAGCAGTTCAGAAACCTAACCTATGTACCTTGGGTCACAGAGGGCACCTTTGAGCCACTGACGTCATTTCTCATCATGAGCAAATAAGGCGGAGGCCCAGTTTTCTATAGAGGAAGATTTGTCACTCAAACCAAGGGGCCCAGCTTCGGTTCATAAAACAATTATTTTTGGCACCATGTAGGCCACTACCTCTCCTGAGCTCTGGGCTGCACCGCTGACCCCCGCCCTGTCTGTGCATGCAGCTTTGTAAAAATCCCTTTTCTTCTCTGGATCTGCTGTTTCCGGTAATGAAATAGGGCATTAACAATATCAGCAACCCAGTCACTGTCAAAAATACCGCCCAACGCATAGTAGGCACACAGTAAATATTTGCTGAATGAATGAATGAATGAATGGAAATTGACTGAGGAATGATGGATCCAGCTTTTAACAGCTCTCGAGCCCAGAGGAAGGGCACTCTGTGAATAAAGACCCAAGGCTGTTAGCATTGATTGGCTGTCGCTCAACTGCATACTGGGGATGATATAAACTTCTAAATACAGTCTGTACACTTAGCGGCTCAAAGAAGCTCCAGAGACCGCATTTATGTTCCATGGAAATGACTGCTAAAATAATAATAATGATAATGATAATAATAACCCCTTTTAAATGTGGAGTTCTTTTCAGTTTGCAAAGCACTTTCACGTCCATTATCACATTAACTCCTCTCAACAGCCCTGAGGACTCATTTCTTCAGGTTGAAGAAATTGGACTCACAAAAGTGACATGACTTGTTTGAAGTCACACAGCTAGTAAGGAAGATAACGTGATCTCAGAATTAACTTTTCCCAGGAAAAATCCCCATACAGTCTTTTTTCTATGACATGGCACCTACTTTTAAATTAATTTCCTTTTAAAGAAAGAGCAATGATTCAGCCAAAACAGTTTTTGAGTTAATGTCTCAATTATAACTTTGTGAAAAATATCTTACTTATAAATGGATTCTTGTTAACATTGCTTTTAAACAGGTACTGTGTCGCTTTAAATCATAGAGAGTTGGCATTACACAGGGCCTTAGAACTCGTTCATCCCTCCATTATTTCGGATATTTATGAAGCCCTTCCTTTACTGTGAAGTAATAGCAAGTGCACAGCTCCGGGGAGGGGACAGAACACAGTGATATGTTTGTCATCAAGGATCCCAGTCAGGCTACAGCATGAAATATATAACAAACAACTATAATACAAGGTGAACATTTTTAAGCATCATCTGCATGTCAGGTAAGTGACTGGTAGGTTAGGAAGGAGCACCAACTGCCAATCAGGGAGTTGAGAGAAAGCTTCATGGCATTTGTACTGGTCTCAAAAATAGGGAGAATCAGAATCACAAGGAAAACAAATGAAGACGAGCAAGGCTAAGAGAAGCCTAAGCAGGGTCAAACTGCCCCATGGGCAGGAGAGAAGCTGGGTTTCTGGGTAGAGTGTACAGAGAAGTGCTATTACAGAAGGCTGACGCAGGTGGCAGTGGGCTTGGAATGCAGACGAAGATTGATTTACAGATGGGAAAACCAAGGCCCAGAGAGGTAGCACCTCTTTTCGCTCTTTCGTCTCATGCATTTCTGCCAGTGTCTTGTCAGCTCACAAGGAAAACCAGTATCTTGATGTACAAAAGTTTAAATGTTTCTGGGCTATTTTCTCTCCAGATACAACACTGTCAAAAGGTAAAAAATGCTTTTCATTCTAGACCCACACTAGGCTTTAGAAAGCTTTTGGACAAGACACGAGTCACAGTATATTTTTCCTGGGGATGCTCCAGGCTGTCTCCACTTGACCATAGTGCCTTGTCCCACACTGAGTTTCCTTGCCACCTTCAACTTCTCCCAGTGTGCTCTCTGGTTAAGCATTTCATTGGTGCTGTCACACTCAGTCCCTCTTCACATCACCCATAACTACCCAAGCCCCTGTTCTGAGCCCAGTGACAACAACTACTAAAATCCAAACAAGGGACTTTCAGTCAAGATAGAGGCATAGGTAGACATGCTTCACCTCCTCGAGCAACCAGAGGAAGAATTACAACTAGATCTCAAAGCAAATAATGCCCAGAACTGTCAGAAAATCGAGCTGTATGGAAGTCTGACAATCAAGGATTTAAAGAAGCCACATTCATCCAGACAGGTAGGAAGGGCGGAGCCACAGAGATGGGTGGAGGCAGAGAGACACGGTGTAGCATGGAGAGGCAGGAGCAGTGGTGGAAGAGATGATCCCACATTCACAGAGTAGATAAAAATCAGGAAGGATACCTTAGGGCAAGCAGTCCCAACCATAGGCCAGACTACACAGCCCAGGGTTGCAATTTATATTGGGAATATAAATCCCCATAACTTCTGGCTGTGAAAACCAGGTGGGTTGGAGTGGTGCAAGAAACTGCCGGATCTTCAGGAGACTCAGTTTAAAGGGCCTGCATGGACTTAGAATGTATGCAAACCCACCCACTCTAGAATTCACCACCAGGGCAACAGATGGAAGGGTGCCGATTGCTTACAGGAAGTAGGCGAAGTGACTGGAAATGGGGCAAGTGCCAGGCAAACCTCCAGAAGCTGGACAGCAGCACTGTCCCCTCTCTGAGCCCTCCCCCTACAGAGAGACACAAAGAGCCACAAAGCAGTGAAGTGGGTTGCCCCACCCTGGTGATTACCTAAGGTTTCACCCCACATAATTTACAGGTGCCTTTTCTACGATAGGCCACACTACCAAAACAGGGAGTCAAAGCAGCTCTACTTAATACACAGGGACAAACACAGGGAGGCTGCCAAACTGGGGACACAAAGGAATATGGCCCAAAAGAAAACAGAACAAAACCCAGACAAAAAAAACTAAATGAAACTAAGATAACCAACCTATCAGATGCAGAGTTCAAAACACTGGTGATCAGAATGCTCAAAGAACTCACTGAGTATGGCAAAAACATAAGGGAAGAAATGAAGATTATGCAAAGTGTAATAAAGAAAAATCTATAGGGAACAATCAATGCAGGAGAAGAAGCTGGGATTCAAATCAACAATTTGGAACATAAGAAAGAAATAACAATTCAACCAGAACAGCAAGAAAAAAGAAATAATTTTCAAAAAACGAGAATAGTATAAGGACTCTCTGGAACATATCCAAATGTGCCAACATCTGAATCACAGGGGTGCCAGAAGGAGAACAGGAAGAGCAAGACATTGAAAACTTATTTGAAAAAATAATGAAACAAAACTTCCCTAATTTGGTGAAGGAAATAGACATACAAATCCAGGAAGCACAGAGAGTCTCAAACAAGTTGGATCCAAACAAGACCACACAAGACACATCATAATCACAATGCCAAAGGTTAAAGATAAAGAGAGAATCTTAAAAAAGCAGCAAAAGAAAAGCAGAGTTACCTACAAAGGAGCTCCCATAAGACTGTCAGCTGATTTCTCAAAAGAAACCTTCCAGGCTAAAAGAGACTGGAAAGAAGTATTCGTAATGATGAAAAGCAAGGACCTACAACCTAGATTACTCTATCCAACAAAGCTATCATTTAGAATCGAAGGGCAGATAAAGTGCTTCCCACACAGGATAAAGCTAAAGGAGTTCATCATCACCAAGCCATTAGTACATGAAATATTAAAGGGATTTATTTAAGAAAAGAAGATCAAAATGATAAACATTAAAATGGCAACAAATTCACAACTATCAACAACTGAATCTAAATGAACGAATAAGCAAACAAGCAGAACAGGAACAGAGTCAAAGACAGGGAGATCATTTGGAGGGTTATCAGCTGGGAGGAGGAAGAGGGAGAATGGGGAAAAAGGTGCAGGGATTAAGAAGCATAGATGGTAGGTACAAAACAGACAGGGGGATGTTAAGAATAGTATAGGAAATGGAGAAGTCAAAGAACTTATATGCACGACCCATGGACATGAACTAAGGAGTGATTGCTGAAGGGAAGGGGGCTATTGGGCAGAAGGGGACAAAGGGGGGAAAATTTGGGACAACTGTAATAGCATAATCAATAAAATATATTTTAAAAAATAATATTTTAGAAAAATAAAAAATAAAATAAAATCCAAACAAGGTATAAGCAATTTTTCTGCCTACAACTGGTCATAAGTAATGCTCTCCTCTAATGTGGACAAACAAGTGTGCAGGCATTTTCATGAAGCTGTTGAGCAAAGCACCTCTAAAACTAGTGAAGTAGTGAGGCCAAGTGGGAAAAAACACATGCTAGGGAGTTAGGGAGTCAGAAGATCTGGTCTGAGCCTCTCTTTATTGGAACTTGTTTACTCTGTGACCTTGGTCAAGTCATTTCCCTTCTCTCTGAACTTCTTTAGAAGGGAATAATAATGCTGTTGCCCACATATACTAATAGGTTTGTTGTAAGTATCCAGTGACTTAATGGATGTGAAAGCTGTCTGTCTATAAATTGCTAAACAAATGGGGGTCCCACTATAACGATAATGATTCATCTCATTATTTGCAAGTTTGGTATTAACCACAAAAGAGACCTCAGAGATTATCAGTTCTAAGCCTCTTGTTTTCTAAATGTGGAAACAAGTCTAGACAGGGGAAGTGACATGCTCAAGGTCACACTGGAAATTAATACCAAGGTTGAAAGTAATATCATGACTCCCGACGCTCCCCCACCACTGCCCAGAAGTCTCTCCACTTGAACCAAAGGTGGTGCTATCAAGTAACCTTCCAAACAAGGCCTGTGTGGGAACTGAAGTCTTTTTAAAGTGATGTTTTATGTATTGACCCCGAACATGATGAGGAAAGCTATTCACACCATCCACACTGAGATGAAAATAAAGTAGGCACACAGATCAAGTGATCTGACCAAGTTCCAACAAGATGCGATAAATAAGAAGGAAAGAGCAAAAAGTAGGCTTGTCCCTGGAGGTCAACACGCCAGAAGAGACACATGGCCAAATTGCTGAAATGACTGCAATCTACTGCGGCTTCAAATCACCATGGCTCTCCTCGTCAGAATCCTGTCTAATACAGATCCATACAGTTTGACCTAACATTTTCATTTGAAGAATTCCACGACCCCACTTGCAGTAATTGGAGTCAGGCAGATGGAGAATTGCCAGTTCTGCAGAACTCAGTCACCTTCTCACCCATACCTGTTCTGATGGCTTCGGCAACAGCTCATTTCCTGGGTACTTGGGGCAACCGTTTCTGCTCACCCTTGCTTCCCGCCCCCCCCACCCCACCATATCGCACATAGTTTCAGTCCTTGGAGGAGATTTACTTTACTACAAATTCTAATTTCCGTATCTAAATCCTTTGGGGCCATACGTGTTTTAAGAACTCGTACTTATTTGGATTTTAGAAAGATAGTCCAGTACCACTCTTAATATATTATGTATACTTTAGCAAAATCTGGGGCGGGACCGCAAAATCAAATGGTTTAATATTTCTGCAGCAAAACACAGGAATGATTTCAATTAGTGGGAGAGTAAGAACTAAAATGGTCTCACATCAGGACAGGTCAGGTTTTGCCACCCACTGAGCTTACTGCACATTCACAGAAAACAGTAAGATTTTGGAGCTTTCTGGATTTTGGAGTTGCACGTAAAAGACTGTGGCTCTGTAAAACTTCTCAGTAGTTGAATAACTCAGTTCAAGTCAACTAACATTGATATTTCCATGTATCTCTCAAAGAGAGTTATCAACGTTAGCTGACATGTACTGAGTTGATTTTCCGTCTGGACCTTTCCTGATGTCATAAAGAAACATCACAAAAACTAAAACAGACATAAGGTGCTATTATGGATAGATACTTCTGCCTCCTCTTTTTCTTTCAAAAGCAGCATCTTTGTTCTTAGCTGTGAGAACAAATACCTGCCTCCACCGAAATCATCAGCATGGCCATGGGGACATGTAAAAAGATAGAAGGATGAGGGTACGCATGAAGATGATTATTGCTATGGACTGAACTGTATCCTTCCAAAATTCCTATGTTGAAGCCCTAACCCCCCAAAAGTGATAATATATGGACATACAGCTTATAAGGAGGTAATTAGGTTGGATGAGGCTATAATCAAATTAGGGGCCCTAATTGAGTGAGCTTGGTGTCCTTATAAGAAGAGGCGTCAGGGTGCTTTGAAGGCGGCTGTCTGCCTGCAGGCCAAGAGGAGAGTCCTCGCCAGCAGCCATATTGACAGGTACCTGGATCTTGGAGTTCCTCAGCCTCAAAAACTGTGAGAAATAAATTTCTGTCGTTTAAGTCACCTGGCCTGTGACATATTGTTATTGTAGGCCAGGCTGACTAATAGAATTATTGTCATAATTCTGCCTCTCGTGTTGGCTGTCTTCTCATGCCTTATGCACAGTTGGGAGTGTTACTCACGGTAATTTTGTTTGGGGTACACAGTGCAATGTTGTGCTGTTTGTGGAGCATTTATTGAACACAAAGTTCAGTGTTGAAGACCTAACTTCTTGACTTGGCTCTGCCACCTATAGATGTTTGAGCCTAGAGAGGTCACCTCCTTTCTCTGAGGCTCAAAAAATTATGAACTGGATAATCTCTAAGTGTTCTTCCTGCAATGATCCAAAATTCCTGAGAACTGAACCACACCCAACTTCCATTTCCCAGTAATGTGTTTTGGCAGAGCCAGGAAGCAACTCCAGAGAATCATTATGCCATCCCTTCTCCCCACTCCACCCCCAGGACCATTTTTATTGTTCTCACACTTACCTCTAGGGTGTTAGTAAGATCGATGGAACTGCTTGTGTTTCTCAGTTGGAAAAGCTTCTCACAGGAGTGTTCTTTCAGCTTGATTGTGGTTAAAGCTGCCCCATGAATTACTGATGACCTGCATTTCTGAAAGATGTTGAGGTAAATGTAAATTACAGCAGGGTCAATTTGGGGATGGTAAGTAATTCTTCCCAAGATGCCCATCGGGCAATAGCCCATGAGATGAGGAGGCAAAGATCAGGGAAATGTTCTCCACGTCTGTGAACTACCTTCCCAGCAGAGACCGCGGCAAGGAAATGAAAAGGGCTTCTTGCACCCAAAGGGCTTGAGTTCTGCTTTTCCTTTCCCTTTGCTTCTGGCCAGACCTGCCTTATACTACGGCTGCCCCTGCGAGTCGGACAAGAGTGGCTCCTCTCCCTCTGCCCGCCACGGCTTACTCTTTTCCTGTGTAACATTTCCATGCCAATCTTCAGTTCTTCCCCGTTCGCTACCAAACCTTTTATCCCCCAGTCTGACCACATTGCCTTTTCTCCTTTCCTCATTCTAACACACCAAACAGTAACTGCATAAAAGAAATGTTTATAATCTAGTCCATGCTCAACCTGCAATATAGCTGATGTATTATAACTGATATGACCTGTACCATCTTTAAGTTATAGTGCCATGTCCCCAAAACATTTACAAAAGTACTTCTGCCAGGGGTTTCCTATTCTGAATGTGAATCAGAATCACTTAAGAATCATGTTAAAATACAGACCTCCGGGCCACCTTGCAGACATCCTGAACGAGAACCTGTGGGAGTGTTGCTCCAGACTCTGCTTTGTAACAAGCTTCCCAGTGCTTCTTAAGCAATTAGCCTAATATTAGTCATTTGGAAAATGTTAGTGTTGGTTTCTTGCTCACAGAAACAGAGACCTCAGGTCCTTAATTTGATGTTCGTATTAACTCTAAATCTTACTACATATAGCAAAAATATAATTCTAACTAATTTAATTGAAAAGGGAGATTTGTTGTAATGAATGGACTAAATCATGAAACATGAAGAGAGAATGCGGTTGGGCTCAAGAACAACTGCAGTTACCTCCAGGACCCTTTCTGTCTCACATCTTACCTGGCGTCTGCATATCTGCTTGGTTTTTCTCTCTCACTCAGCCAGGCTTTCGCCTCTCCTCAGCAGCAGAATGTGACTGCAATCCCTTCCTAATTTCTGCCTGTTTTAGTCCGTATACCTGGATGACTTGCTCTCCTAGCAGATTTGAATCGGGCAACATCAGGTGCCCCTTATCCTCAAAGCAAACACAGTACAAATACGTGCACAGATTCATATCCTCTCTCTCCTTCTCGTTCATGAACGGTGATACTGAGGTTAACATGGAAGCCCTCTCGGTCACCCTGCGCTTAGAGTTTGGTGAAGAGTGGCAGTCCTCAGACAACTGTGGAAGTGCCTATAAAGTATGGTTGGCAGGAGAAGTGCTGGATGAGCAAACAATGGCTACACACCACAATATATCTCTCTTAGTGCCCATCATGGTACTTCGTTCCTTATAAATGCTCAATAAACATTCATTAAATAGAGTATTATACCAGAAGCAGTCAGAAAATCTGATTTCAAGTGCTAGTAACAACACCGACTAGCTATTTAAACACCAAATCTCTAAATCAGTTTCATCATCTAAAGAGTGGAAATAACAATATGATTATTTAGTGAACAGGAAAGAAATCAAAATTGTACACAGATACTTTTATTTATATCTAAAAGTACTGTACATTGCAATCTCTATAAATAGTAAGTACTATTTTCAGTGACCTAAAATATATGTCTGTGCCCTGGTCAGGTAGCTCTAATGGTTAGAGCATCACTCAATAAACCAAGGCTGAGAGTTTGATCCACGGTCAGGGTGCATACAGGAATCAACCAGTGAATGCATAAATAAATAGAACAACAAAAAGGAAATTGAGTTTTAGAAGGATTGGGTAACTTTCTCAAGGATACATAGACAGTAAGTCCTAGAAATTAGAACTAAACCCAAGTCTATCAATAAACTGAGTGTGTTTGAATTTGTCTTTCTTAAAATGTCATCGAAATTTTTACATTACCCAGAAATACATTATTGTTAATAGTCTCTCTATAACTTGCTTTAAGATATGACTAGCTCAATAGTATCTTTATAGCTAAGCCTTTTAAAATATACCACATTTCACCCTCTTCGTCTTCAAGGCTAATGCTGTAAGTGTTCTTCACTGAATTATTCTATGAACCTGAATCTGATATAGTTTTAATTGAAAAACATTGTGCTTAGACTAAATGCAAAAGAGTAAACAGCAAAATCTGTTTGCAAGCCTAATGTAAATGGCAATAAAGATTCAACTTGTAAATTGCCAACAAATAAATCAATTAAATTTTGCTCTTTGTATCACTTCTGGGTTTTTGTCCTTCTGGCCCAGCTCTTCTTATCACTCAGTCTTTTCTTTCTCTTTCCTATGTATAATTTCAATCCAGATTTTCAAACAAAATCAAAGTCTTCTGGCATTATATAAACATTGTATAATGATTATATGCATCATAAAATCATTGAGTCATAGAATATTAGAGCTGGAGTGAATCACAGTGATTATCTGATATAACCCACTCAGCTTACAGAGGACAAACTGAGACCCAGGAAGAAAAGGTCATACAGCAAGTTAGCATTCTTTTCACAGAGAATTGCTTTAGAAGTCAAAAAAACATAGTCACGTTGCTAATTACTATAAATCAATTTTCAATCCTTGCCTCAGTTTATCCATCTGAAAAAAATGAGAATTAGATGATCTCTAAGAAAACTTCCACTTCTAATGTATTTTTTTCTCATCTTTAAAGAGATACTGAGATTCACATCCATGTCTCATTAGAAAAATACTCACCCTTTTTTCCTTATGTGTGAGTATTCATACCCACTATTCCAAGTTAACTCAATATTCCTAATTATGAACTTACTGATAAGTAAGAAATCATTGGTACATGAGTTTTTATAATCTTCAGCTTCACTCTTGAACTCATTCTGAAGAGACCATCGATAATACATAATATCACTTTTAGTAACGTGGCATTTCAGACTAGTTTCATAGATACTATTGGTGATCAGATTCAAAGTGATAAAAAGAAGCTGCGTTAGATTCAATTTGGTATGAGTGGCAAAAATCTCTGAAGACTTAAATAATATGAGACTATATCGGAAGAATACATAAGTATCTTATAAAATAATTGAACAGCAAAGCCATAACTGGCTTCCGGAATAGCTGGAATCGGGGACCTGAGAGTCTCAGGATGCCCTCCACCTCTTCTCACTGCTTTGCTTTGAAAGCGGTTTTGGTCTCCTCTTACAATAGGTCATCTTTCTCCAAACTTTGTGAAACACGGCTGCCAACACTAATGATGTTTTTACTTGCTAACGTTTCAGCCCATACAGAGACAACAAACCTAGTCTTAGCCCAAAGACTAAAACTCTCAGAGAAGGGACTCTGACCTGACTTGCATTATGTATGCCCGCCTCTAAACCAAAAAAGGGGGATCAACAGTTATGGTCTGAGGCACTGATGTGGGAATTCTCTTAATAGTTGATAAGAAAAAAGCCAGTTATGAAAAAGGGCTCTTAGTAGACCACCTCTAGGTTTCCTCTTCATCAGTGAAGCTCTAGATTCCCTGAGTACAAGGTTGGTGTTTGAAATCAAGGGGAAAATTAGTTCCTGGGGTAGCTAAAATAATTGAAAGATCATGTAAGTTTAGGATAATGCTGCAGTGAGAAAACTAATGGTCTGGTTGGAAGGTCAACATCAAGCGCATTTTTACTCATATTTTACATGCCAGTGTGTGATGGAGATTGCAATCAATTTAACCTTTTCCAAACCAAAAAAAAAAAAAAATTGTTAATTTGGTGTATTGGAAGCACTGCTCTACATGGCAATACATGTTTAATTTATAACGATTGACAATGGTGGAAAATAGAATTTGTTTGAGCTCCTACCCTTTGCGACAGTGTGGATGGAACTGGACAGTATGATGCTAAGTGAAATAAGCCAGGTGGTGGAAGACAAATACCATATGATCTCACCTATAAGAGGAACCTAATCAACAAAACAAACAAATGAGCAAAACAGAACCAGAGACATGGAAATAAAGAACAAAATGACAATTGCCAGAGGGGAGTCGGCGGGGGGGGCGGATAACAGGGGAAGGGGCAAGTCAGATAACATGTATAGAGGGCCCATGGTCATGGACAATGGGGTGGAGATTGACTAGGGGTGGTGGCACAGGGGAGAGCAACAATTACAGTTGTCCCGAAAAGTGGGACAACTATAATTGAACAACAATAAAAAGATTCACTTTCAACACCTTCAGTTTCAGGTGAGGTGGCAAATACTTGCATTTATTCTAAAATATATATATATATATATATATGAAATGCATGTGTATTTCATATGTTCCCTCACCAAAAGCACAATCCATGTAAGAAAGAATTAATAAGCTAAAATTTATTAAAATTAAAAATTTATGCTTGGGAGAAATGCTGTCAGGAGGATAAAAAGACAAGCCACAAACAGGGAGAAAATATTGGGAAAAGACATAAGAGAAAGGACTGTTTTCCAAAATATACAAAAACTTGTAAAAATCAATAAGAAGATTTTAAAAACCTATTAAAAATGGACCCAAAATATTATTAGATACCACACCGAAGAAGATCTACAGAAGGCAAATAAGTATATGAAAAGGTGCTGCACAACATGTCATTGAACGTGAGACTCTTTATTAAAAAAAAGAAAATAAAGAAAGCATTTGGCGACTCAATTTTCAGAAACAGGTTGAGATGACAGATTCCTTAGTAATGATTGTAATAAATACTACGTCTTAAGTTTTAAAGTTAATCTGTTAGACATTTACTTTACTTGTAAGAAGCCTAAGATGTGTTCTCATCCATAAAGAATATATAGAGCTTTGGTACTAGTTGAGTTAATTAAGAGAAATTGGTAAGGTCATAGTGGGTTAATTATCACAGTTTTTGAGCATGTATAATCTCCCATGATAAACACTTTATGATTTAAATACATAAAAATTTTTATTCAATAAATATTTTCATCAAAAACATCTTATAATAAATATAATTGCAAGTATATAAGCCAAGAGCCTTTGGAACTATTAAATTAAAATTTTTAATATTATAGAAAATAATATTTTTTTATTTTTATCTGTCCCTTTTGGTAAACTAATTGAGATATTACTCCATTGTTTTTTTTTTAATGGCTAGACACAGGTAAGTATGCATTTATATACATTTTGCAGTAAATGATGAAATGTAAACATTTACCAACCTTCTTTGCTGCCTATTTAAACATAAGCTAGTAATTACTCCATCTCCCGTTCTCAAAGCACTTGTGTCAACAGCTGATCAGACCCTCAAGTTCCTGCTTTTAAAAAAAGTGACTCGCAGACTCAGACTTCAATTTTCAATTTAATCGGGGCTAGCTCAAAGATATTTTAAGGTTTATAATAATTTATCTTTGCAGAAATGTGGAATTTTATCAGAACTATAGGATTATAGGTAGTTTAGAGACCATCTAGCTCAAATCCCTTAATGTTACAAACAAGAGAAACAAAGAAACAACACTGGAAAATGTGAAAATCTACCCCAAATCACAGCACAAATTAGCACCAAAGTTAGACTCAGGAATCCAGGGCTCTCCCAGTTCCCAGTCCTCTGGCTCTTAACCTGCTCATACTTCTTTTCAAGTCAAGTCAAGTAAAATAGAACTGAATGGGATAAGCACCTATTATTTTCATCAGAATATACTAGGCTCATTGGTTGCTAGATTTCTTAAAGAGATATAAGCACTGTCCTCAAAGGGAATGTAATCTGAAAGAAGAGCCCAGGTGGACATGTGCGAAAGATAAGATATAATGCAGTTTATTTCTAATTATTCAGAGTAAAAGAAGAAAACAGTGGTGCAGGTGAAGGGGATTAAGAAGTACAAACTTACGGTGATAAAATAAATAAGTCCCAGGGATGTACTATACAGCACAGAGAAAAGCGTCAGTAATATCATCATAACTTCAGGTGGTTTACCGGAGTTATTGTGGTGACCACTGTGTAAGCTACATAAATGTGGAATCATCATACTGTACACCTGAAACTAATATAACATTGTATGGCAATGACACTTTAAGATAAATAAATAAATAAAATCCTGAGAAATATAACTATAAAAGCTGCAGTGAGAACCTCCGGGCCACCTTGCAGACATCCTGAACGAGAACCTGTGGGAGTGTTCTCCCACAGGTCATATCAGTTATAATACATCAGCTATATTGCAGGTTTTTATAACTATAAAAGCACCCTTGCCAATTTCTCTCTTTAATATATACCATATACAGGAAAGGACAGATATCACACACAATTTGGAAGAAGAGGAAGGACATGAGGAACTAGTGGTTCTGAAAACAGATAAAACTAGGTCACAGGTATTTGGAAAAGATTGTTATGGTCCTATATTGAGGGACACTGTGGAAGAAACAGTGTGACACTGTGCTACCTTTAGTGTGCCTCAAATAT
>PVJD01007127.1:0-88420 GCA_004026545.1 Mormoops blainvillei | reverse complement strand
TTGCCAGGCAAAATCCCAATCCTGGTTAAATCCCACTCTCATTTTGTCTATGCCTGCACCCACGGAGAGAAAAGTAGCTAGAGATAAGTATACCCCCACATTGACTGGTCTTCCTTTAGATCCCTGAGCACTAGTTTAAGTGGGCTCTCAGGGCTACCTGGCACTCATAAGAGTATATGAGTGCCATTTGGGTATAGAAACTCCTGCGTGGATATACCCAAACTTTTAGACTTGGAACAATAATGTTCAAACTTTCTGCTTGAAAAATCCCTTAAAATAACTTTTAAAAATTATGTGTTCCCTTGAATATTTTAAATGGATGTTTAAATTTTCACCAAAATTTAAATAGTTGACAGTCCTAACTACAGAGTAAGTATTTATAGTTTTAAAAAGTTGCAAAACATTCAAGTTACTCTGAAGAAATCTTAGTATCAGAGCAATTTGCTATCCATTGTTATACATTTTACAATGCATAAGCCTGTTCTTTACCAATTAGAAATTTTACATTATCCTAGTTTCTCCTGGAACTCATGTTTTTACTGCACGTGTAACAGACTTCATAATATATTTTATAATTCAAAGTATTTTATTGTTCATCCTATCATTACTTTACTTCAAAAAAGCACATATATGGTTAAATTAAAAATGGTTTAAATGTCTTGACTATAAGGTTTCTACTGCTTAATTTTTTCTGATTTAAGATTGTGTTATGATCATAATTAGTATAGAATTGACCATAATTATGTAACCATATTCCATATTTTGGTAAACAATCACACACCCGAAAGGATACAATTTTAAAAATATATTTCACAGTAAGCATAGAGCTGGTTTATATTTACCAAAATTTTTATTTTGAAAAAATTTAAATTTACAAAGTTGCAAAAATTGTACAATGAACATGTGCCTACCCTTCACCTAGATCCGACAATTGTTAACACTTTGCCATATTTACTTCCTCTCTCTCTCCCCACCTACTTTTCTTGCTGAACCACTTGGGAGTGTTCAAACAGGAGCGAGGACAGCCAACCACTCACAATGACGCAGAGTAGGGAGCATGCGTGGACATGATACATGTGGTGGAGGAAGGTGTGGGGGTGGGCACACGGAGCGCCTCTTACTGCTTCTGTTTCCTGGTTAAAGAAGAATCCAGAGTGTGGGGGAGCAGTTGTTGGCTGCTTACATCAACCGGTGGGTTGTCTCCTGGGCCAGGACCCTTCTGGAGTATACCAAGACCTTTGGGGGGCGCGAGGCAATGAGCAGGTTTAACACAGCCCGTTCCCACGTGTGTTGTCTCCTGAGAATTCTGCCTGCTTCGCTCCGCATCTTCCCAACTTTGGGGGTCCCGTCATGAAACTGCTACTCACTCGCTCTCTGTAGTCTGTGCTTCCACTTCCATGACTTCAACAATGTCTTGGACTCATGTTTTTTTAAACTTGATGTACTTTCTTTACGAGCGTTCCAGGACACCACATTCTTCTAGTTTCCCTTCTAACTCATCGCTTACTCCTTCTGAGTTTTTTTTTTGCTTGTTTATCTTCATCCCTGGCTGCTAAATGTTGAAGCACCTGGGGTTGAAAGCCTGGACTTCTCTTCTCCTTGGTTACCAAGGTTATCCATCCAGTCTCTTGGCTATACCAATCGCCTATATACTGACAACTCTTAAATTTGCTCCTCCAACCTGGTCTCCCCTGAGCCCCAGAATTTTATATCTAACCACCTAGACGAAATCTCCATTTGGGTGCGTTTGGGTGTAATATTAAGTGTGTGAAATTTAACATTATCAAGATCAAACTCCTGCTAGTTTCATCTCAAAATCTGCTATGCCTGAGGTCTTCCCCACCCCAGAAAAAGCAATTCCACTCATTCCAACGCCCAGGTAAACAATTTTGGAGTTATTCTTCGCTTTTTCCCCTCTCTCAACTCTCACCGCCAATCCATCAGCAAAACCTATTGGCTGCACCGTAATAACGCCTTTGGAATCTGGCCTCGTCCCATCACCTCCCCTGCCACCAGCTGTCCCGCGTCTCACCTGGATGCACTGCATTAGCCTCCTGACTGGTCACCTTGCTCCTCCCGTTGGCCTCTTTAGTCCGTTCTCAGCCGGGTGGCCGTTCCACCACTCGGAACCCTCCAACAGCCAGAGTCCTTCCAGTCACCTGCGCGGCCCTCCCTCAGCTGTCCCCCATTGTCTTGCTAACGTCTCCTCTGGCAACGTCGCCTGCTTCCATCCTGCACCAGCCCACGCCAGCTCTTTTGCTGCATCTCAGATGTGGCAGACATGATCTTAAGTCACATGGTTTGCGTACACTCTTTGCCTCTTTCCTCAGATATTTCCAAGGCTCTCTCTCCAACTCCTTCTCGGCTCTGCTCAGACACTGCCTTCTCACTGAGGATTTGTAAAATTAGCCCCCCCAGCCCTGGCCAGGTGGCTCAGTGGGTTGGAGCGTCACCCTGTATACCAGATTGTGCAGGTTCTATTCCCAGTCAGGGCACAAACGTAGGTCGTGGTTTGATTCCCAGTCAGCACATGTACGGAAGGCAGCCTGGCAATGTTTCTCTCTCTTTTCCTCTCTCCCTGCCCGTCTCTCTCTAAAATCAATAAGCATTTTCTCAGATGAGAATTTTTAAAAATAGCACCCCCCAGTCTCGTATTCCCTATTCTCATTCCCTGTTTTGTTTTACTTTTCTCTTCTTATCTGTCTTACTATGTTTTGCATAGTGTTTATTATTTGTTTCCACTCACACAGCAGGGGTTTCTCTCTCTCTTTTTTTACTGCTATATTTCTTTCTCTCTTTTTTTTAAACATATGCATTATTGCATACCTCTGTCTCAAGTTCAAGACTATCCTTAGAGGTTATGTTTCTTCTGGAAATGTCCTGAAACTCCACTTCCCTTCTCAACACAGCTGTTTTTTTTTTTTTTTTTTTTCTAAATTAGGTGTAGCTTCTGCAACTATAGCTCCAGGAGCTCTAGCCAACAAAGTTTTGGGGGCACGAATGAAGTTGTCTTTATCGACCAGTTCCCTATTCATGACCCATCAATGTACGTTAGTGTCGGAGGCTGTCAGCAGGGCTTCTGACTCCCGGGCTGGTTTTGGTGTGTGTGTGTGTGAAGTATTGGGTACAGCCCTTCCCATTTTCCCCGTTTCCTTTGAGACTGACACCCTCTGCAGTGACAAGTCTGTACTCCCTGCGTTTCCTACTCTCCCACATCTGCTTTGTATTTTTCTTGCGAACCTGTCAGAGCATTCTTCTGACATTTTGCAATCCTTTCCCTGAGAAGCTAGGAGATAACCGGAGGTTGATGCACGGCAGCATTATAAGTTTTCATAGATGGGATAAATCGGTTTTGTATTTTTATGGATTTGACAACCCCTCCTTCGAAGGCACAGCTGTAGACCATCACATATTGGAAAATGTCTTGGTGGAACCCCTATACTATTCTA
Source organism: Mormoops blainvillei (assembly GCA_004026545.1). Lineage (NCBI taxonomy): Eukaryota > Metazoa > Chordata > Mammalia > Chiroptera > Mormoopidae > Mormoops > Mormoops blainvillei. Next base: position 84,971 of record PVJD01007127.1, on the reverse strand, counting down.
TCATACTTGAGGATCTGCAAGTGGCTGACAAAGGTGTTAAGAATGAGTTCAAGACAGTTTGTATTTGCACACAGTTGGAATGCACATTCGGAATGATTTTTGCCTTTTCAATCTGTTGGTTATTATTCCGTGGTGTGTAACAGTGTGGCAAGAACGACATGGTTAATGCAATAATACAATCTTCCATCACTTTTATGAGATATTTGCATCCTTTTATGCAACACCTAATTGACAGTTGCCCTACCAGTCCTCCCCACCGGAGCTACCTATTATATGGAATTTATAGCCAGTGCTTCTTAAGTCAGTTAAATGATATACAATGAAAATCTATTTTAAATGATGTTTGATGCTATCTTTCCTCTGGCTGGGAAGGCTGTATTTCAAAAACTATTTATTTATTGGGTAGTTGAGGCGGCACTTCTAGGACCCGCTAAGCCACAGCATCAGCATGTGGTGTGCACCCATCAGTCTTTCTCTTTTGGGGGTGTGCTCACTGCAGTTTCAGGCACCACTTCCAGCGCTCGCTGTGACCCTTCTGACGTAGGTCAGCACAGTGCCTATTCTTGGGGAACATGCTCCCCTTCTCCCTTCAGCCCTTTAGACCTTCCTCGTCCTACACATGTTCTCTCCGCTTCGCTTTCTTATTTCAAACGCTCACTAACTGTCTGTCTCCTTCTGTTAGAGTGTTGGCTCCCAGACAACAGTGTTTGTTTGTTCATGGATGTAACCTCTAGCACATGGTAAGTGTCCAGTGTATCTTTGCCGAATGAATGAATGAATGAATGAATGAATGAAGCAATACCCTGACTACCTTGGCCTCACTGTTCTTGTGATTTTTTGATACAATCTTTTATCCTTCCCAATTCATTACATCTTTATCGTTGTTTTCTAATGAAGCCCAAGAACAGGTGCTGTATTTATTAACTTGTTAAAGAGGTGGATGACCGATGGGTGGGTCACCCAAGACGGCCAGTGACTTGGATGGTGGCCCTGCCTTTCGAACTGCCTGGCCCAGTCTGTCTGGTCTTGGGTTGCAGTGGGGTGGTGAGTGAACACAAACATGGGTTAGGGTTTGGGGAGGGCAGTGGCTTTGAGTTTTGGCTTGGTTGAGAATCACTGTGGGCTAATCAATGCCCGCACCGTCTGCATCAAAGGACCCGAGATTAAAACAGGAAGGACCCTTCTCAGAGCTGAGCTGGGAAGTTTACCCTCCATATAGTGATTCTAGGGCATGTGCTTCTACCCAGAGCACACTAATGCCCTGACAGTTCTCCAAGCCTCAAAAATGCAAGAAACACAGCTACCTGTCGGCTCTGGCGGCCCCAGTGCTTGGCAGTCGCTCACTCTCTAGCATTCATTGCGCCCTGTGACGCGGAGCCGGTGTTTTGCGAGCCTTGCTGAATGAGTGAAGTCATTCGTTCTCATTTCTGGTGTGTGGGGGTCCTCTTCCATGAAAAAGGGTACAAAGTGACAAGTTAGGTACTGATTAGGAATGAGTAAAGAAATTGCAGCAAATTCCTGGAAGTGTAGAGGTCTGGGTCCCTACCTTCCAGGTTCTTTTTAGTCCGTTTGCCAGAAGTACTGCCTTAGAAATGCTTCCCTCTGGTAAGCTAGCTTTTTCTTTCCATTTAGAGCTCTGTAAAAGTTCCTGGCACTATGGGGCTTAGGCACCCGAAGGGCCCCCAATCTTAACCTTCATTGTTTTCACCGTAGACCTACCTTTCTGATGATTTCATTATGGTCTTGAAACCCTGAGAAAGCCTGAGAAGCCCCGAGAAAGAAGAAGGGGGCGGGGGCAGGAATGGATCGGAAGAGAAAGGGAAAGTTGACCAAGGTAGGCCATTGGCCCTTTGAGAAAACTCCGGAAAAAATTTGGGACTTAAACTAAGCGATAGTCCAGAAACGCGGCTGACCTCATGGTGCACTGCACAGTGTTCGTTTCGACGGTCGCACAGTCCCTGACTTGTCCTATGTCTCGTGACCGGGACTCCGCAGCCAGCGCCACCCTGTCTTTTGGATGCTGCTGGGTCAGGCCTCAGGCGTACGGAGCGCCGCGTGAATTCCCTGCTCCCTGCCCTGCTCGTCCGCCATCGGTGGGGATAAAGGTAGTTGTTTTAACTTTACCTTTCCCCTTCATCTTATTTTCTGTCTTCTTGGAGAGGAGAGCAACATAGGTAGCTTCGTCCTCTGTCCCTTTTCTGAAACCTAAAAACAAGTTCATTTACAGGAGCACATGATCGTCATTTTTTTCTTCTTCTTTTCCCTAAGTTTCTTTAGTTTTTTCCTAGATCTCAAAGACCGCATTTGAGTCACACAGCAGATGTTGTAAGTCTTTTCCGTCACGTTGCTAAGAGGAGCATTTTTATATGCTGTTATGTTGACCACGTGAATTCCATCCGTGGGTATGGAACTCTATACAGAGTGTGACAAGGAGCTGGGGTAGATGTGAAGCCTTCCAGAGAGCCCATGATACTTGGGGGCAGATGGAGGAGGACAAGGGCCCTGTTTAGCCATAACACAAAGCAAGATGCAATGATGTATCATAAGGAAGATTAAAAAAAGGGGGTGAGGAGCTATAAGAATCTAAGGTGGGAGGGAAACACATTGGGTTATATACTGTCTATGGGGGCTTGCAGTCTGTTCTATGGAACTTTAAAGGAAGGTTTCAACAGGCATGGATGAGCTGGGAGAGTAGGAGAAAGGAATGAATTTCGGGTAACTAGGAGAGTGTGAGCAAAACCCAGAGAGCATGGGCTGTGTCCAGGGGAAAGGGGAGCCCAGAGCTTTCCTGTAATGTGGGAGAATATGGAGGGAAGAACAAAAACAAAAAGATGAGAAAAGACAAATTAGGTATAAATTATGGATGTCCTTGAATACTGGGCTTAACAGTTGATATGAGAGAGAGAGAGAGAGAGAGAGAGGTGCTGTGGAAATCATAAAACTTGGAGTAAGAGAACTGAGTTGGATAACATTGTTATTTACTGGTTGGCTGTCTCTCAGCAAATCATTAAACAATTGGAGATCCCCAATGAAATGGTGGATTCATGTGTGAACGAGTGATCATAAAATTATAGCGAGGATCAAAATTAAGGCAATGGTGATTGATCAATCATTCTTGTAACCCTTACCCAGTGCCTAAGTCCTAGGGGCATTGAGGAAGCCAGGCGCACAAGGCTCTGTTCCCAAAGAGTTGACGTGTTGGTGCAGTGACCCAGATACCACGTGCACAGACTAGCCCAGAGGAGATAATTTTAGATAGTGATCGTTGCGGCGAAGGGAGGAGAACAGATGTTGGGTAAAGAATAATGAGAGGGTAGGAGAGCTTGACTTTGGTTCTTCAGATATGGCAGTTAGGGAAAGCTCATGGAAGAGTGGACAACTGATAAAAATGAACCAGAAATGGGAGGACCTGGAAGACAAGAGTTCCAGGTAGAGGCAACAGCAAGACTGTGTGTGAGGACCAGAGAAAGGCTAGTGTGGAGGGAGGGCAGGGGGCGAATGGAGGAGGCAATTTCCCTAAGACAACTGGGACAGATCAGAGAGGGCTGATGTACAGAGATGTAGTCTAGGGAAAGGAGGGTAGTTTTGGCTCCAAGGACAATGGGAAATCAGGGTTAGGGCACAATTTATTCCGTGAGAAGAGAACAGAAGCAGGACAAGAATGGAAGAGGAAGACGAGACAGGAGGCTGCTGTTGTAGTTTGGGCAAAGCCATCATGGTGGCTCAGACAGTGGGCGTGGGGAGACGGAAATATGTGGTTGGGTGTGGGTTATTCAGAGGGTTGCCATGAAATGGCTGACATGTGCCACGTGACCATTGGTGCAATGCCAAGTCGAAATGCTTCATAATTGAGAGCCCTGTGGAGTCTGTTTTTGTGCCCAACAGGGAAAGCTGAAGGTGTTGAGCTTGCGAGTGAGAGAAGGCAGCACTTCCACGAGGTAATCGGGCATTCCTAGGTCGAAGGAAGAGAAGGGTCAGGGCGCAGGATGAAGAACGTGCCAGCCGGCACTTCTCAACCTCCCCACGCATGGAAGCGCCCTGGGCTTCTTGTTAAAGTGCAGGTTTGGTTCTGGAGGTCTAGGGTAAGGCCCAAGATTCTGCATTCTCTTGGTTGTTGCCAAAGCTGCTGGTCTGCAGATCATACTTCCAGCAAGCAAAGAGTTCGGGAGAATAATTCTGGTGAAAGTTAGCAAGTGTTGGAGCTGGGGAAGGGGGACAGAGAGAGAGAAGAGCTCTTTCTTTTACAGTGGAGGTAAAAATGGAAAAATAAAGGGGAATCATGAAAAAAAATGAAGTTTTTAATCAAGGTGACTAAGAAACAATGATGTCAACAATATCAATACTGACCTGGCCTGGTAAGCTCAGTAGGTTAGAGCATTGTCCTGAAGCACCAAGGTTGCAGGTTCGATTTCCGGCCAGGGCACATGCAAGAATCAACCAGTGAATGCATAAATGAGTGGAACAGCTAATCTCTCTCCCTCTCTCTCTCTGCCTCTCATCGATAAGCAAATTTTAAAAAATACCAATGCTGAAATCAGGAGGAAGTTGGGAGAAGGGAAGAGGATGGATTTTTTTAAAATCCCCATTATTTCCTCTTGTGCTGCCGGGTGGGGTCTGATTTGGGTACTTGGAGTGCGATTCAGTCTTGTCTGAGGGGGTGATGACGAGTCAACGTTTCACTCTATGTGCTCCTGTGTCTGCCGAATATGAGAACCCAGAGGCTACGTGTATTTAAAGAGGTCTACAGGGAAGGAGGACTGGGGACATCATTCCAAGTAATGCAGTTGGAATTTGAACCCGTCAATCACCCTGGAAGTCAAGAAAGGCCATGTTGCTTTGGACACTGGTGTCAATCCCTGCCTGTTTACTGCTGTGCGACCTCAGGGTCAATCCCCACCCCTATGTCCTGCACATGACATGCTGCTGGCTTCAAATATTAATACCGGAAAGCCTGAGGATATTAATAACCTGAATTATTAAAATAGGTGTGATATTAATAACATTAACAGCAGCCCACATTATCGAGCCCTTATTGTACCATGTGCCAAATGCTGTGCATTTTACTGTTACTAAACTCTCATAATTTCAGGAGAAAGGTATTAGATTTCCTCGCCCCACCCTGGATACCACCAGCCCCCATTTATAGCTGAGGGGTGTGAGGAGTGGCAAGGCTTAGTGGTTGGCCGAGGGCCCTCAGTGGGGCGGCAGAGCTGGAACTCTGAGTAATCAGTTCAGAGCCTCTGCCAACAGGCAGGCCCAGGGCGCCCGGTTCTCAGTCAGCTTCACTTTGCGCCATCAGAATAGCTCCCCTGGCTGCACCTCCACAAAATCCTGGTCCTTATGTTCCTCTGGGGTGACCACGGGGCACCCAGCCCAGTGGTTGGTTTCACTGGGCTCTGATCCTGACTCTGCTCCAATTTTCTGTGTGACCTTACACAAAGCACTTGAATTCTCAGGGCCAAAATAGTGTCATGTGCGCAGCCCTGGCTGGCGTGGCTCAGTGGAGTGAGCGCGGGGCTGTGAACCGAAAGGTCGCTGGTTTGATTCCCAGTCAGGGCACAGACCTGGGTCGCGGGCCAGGTCCCCAGTAGGGGGCGTGTGAGAGCATGTATCTTTAGCGCACCAACGTTCCTCTCCCTTTCTTTCTCCCTCCTTCCCCTCTCCCTAAAAATAAATAAATAAAATATTTTAAAAAATAACCTTGTGGGGGGGGGGGGGAAGAGAATTCGATGAGAGCTGTGGCTTCTCAGGCGCAGCCGTCCATCAGAATCAACCGAGGGGCCTTTAGCAAATCCCGATGCTGGGCCCACCTCAAGGACTCCAATTCACTTAGTTTGGCAAAGGACTAGGGTATTGGAACTGTAAAAATGCATCCGAGGGCTCCCTGTGGACCCTGAGGTGAACCCACAGACCAGCTGATCACTCCCTGAAAGACATAAAGCAAGGTGCCTCCCTGTCCCTGTCTTCCTGGAACTTCCTGATGCAGATCTCCACAAGTCCTGGCCCCTGACTCTTGTGACCAACTGGACTCCTTTCACGGTGACTTTTATTCTGGCCCCAAAGCCCAAGGGGGACCACGTGATCTGAAACATCAGGTGTTGGGGAGGCCTGGTCTCATACAAATTCCAGGTTTCAGAGGTGAAAAATACGAACGTGAACAAGATGGTCCTGTTTTTGTTTCAGCGAAGGGAGCTTCTGCTCTAGAGCACCTCTCCAAGGAGTCGGGAACCGCCTGGGTGCTTCACATACTGAGACAGAACTGGCGCTGAGAAATGTGCTCAGGGCCCGTGGGGTCCCCCTGGACTTGGCTCGAAGTCTGAGACGTGACACAGAGTGACATGAAAGTGAGCATGAGCTGTCCCTGGAAATGTCTTCACCAGTGTGGTTTGGGTGTCAAGTGCCCTCCTGGGCCTCTGGGGGCTGGAGTTTCCAGAGGTGTGAGTGGGTGCCCCAGGGGCTCTGTGAAACTGAAACGCCACTTAGTGAAGTGACATCGCCTCCAGCAACCCTTGCCGGAGGATGGTTCAGCCGCCCGGCCCTCCCCAGAAACAGCGCCACCACCTTTCCACAAGAAGATGCTTTAGTTGTAAGAATTGGCGTAATCGTTTCTAAGTTGTCCCAACAAAGACACGCCTGGGTTGATTCCCTTTGATCCCCACCTTGTCTCCCTTCTAGCTCTGAACTGCTGACCCCAAAGATGTTTGTCTTCCATGGCAGGGTGACGTCAGCAAAGAGGCAGTTCCTCGGTTGAGGGAGCCAAGTCCTCAGACATGATCTCGGAAGTAGGACAAGTACATTTTGTTTCTGCGATTCAACCCAGAGAACGGCTTGGTCCCTTCGGCGTATGCCAAATGTGTTTGCGCAACTTCAGCAGTGGCTTCCAGAATGTGGTGGAAGGCCCTGCCAAGGGCTTCACTTCCTTTGGGGGTGAACATACATGCCTGGCATGACTGGGGTTAGCCAGACATGTCAGTGTGAATCGGGAAAACCACGCGCAGGACCAGGGTCTGGAGGGACGACCTCCCCGGCTAAGCCAGACGTGAGGCATGGCTGCGGGGCTCCCCCGGTGGGGGCACGTCACGCAGCTGCGGAGGACATTGAGATCCGGGTGGCGCGGCCACGGGTCCATTTTGTTTTGGTGAAGGGCGTGTTTGCACAGTGGAGAGGAACGAGGGAAGCTACCAACTTGGCTGCTGCTTCTGGACATCGGCTCTGCACTCTTGGATCCTCCTGGCGAAGGGGGGCCACCTTGTGACTCTTTCCCCCGGGTGACAGGACGGGCAAGTGCACGCACACAACACACACACACACCACTCACACAAACACACAGAGAAAGCACATATACACACATAAACACAGAGAGAGATCTTACACACAATACACCTGCAAACACACACAGAGCACACACAACACACACAAACACACAGCACACACGACACTCACACAAACACAGAGAGAGCACATATAACACACACATAAACACAGAAAGAGATCTCACACACAATACACCTGCAAACACACACAGGGAGAGCACACTCAATATACACACAAACACAGAGATTGCACACATAACACACTGCAAACACAGAGACTGCACATACAATACACACACAGAGCACAAACAATACACATGCAAACACACAGAAAGAGATCACACACAATACACACACAAACACACACACACACATACACATAGAGGCAAAACCTGGCAGGAGATAAAAATCACCTCTGGCCCAGTGCCCACGCCCACAGGCCCTCTGGGGGGAAACAGAGGATGATGAAGGTGTGCATGCTCAATGACTGCCATTTTAATGGCTAATGTTGGTGTCCTTCAAAGGTCAACCTTACTATAATGAGCCCCATCGTTTTGCCGTTCTGCCGCGTTTACAGAACAATTTTACACGTCTTATCTAACGAATCCAACAGCAACTTGGTAAGGTGGGGTTAGTTTCTTGTCCAGTTCAGCATCCGAGGAAATAAAGGACCAGAGAGGTTACATGAGACGCTCAAGATTACACAGGCATGAGGTCTAGAATCAGGGTGAAAACATGGGTCACTTCCATCTGCCCTGCTGCCCTGCCGGCTCTCCAGGGCAGACCTTAGAAACAGCGGAGGCTACTGGCATGTGGCTCCTCTGGTCGGTACAGGGCCGGAAATAGGGTCTGGCCTCTCAGTGGGTGGCCTGAGTGTGACGAGTAGCAGCACACGCTTCTTCTGGGAGACGACCGAGTCCACCCCAACCTTCCGAATCAGTATCTGCCTTGCCTCAGGGCGCCCCTCTGGTGATTCCTTTGTGCGGTCAAGTTTGGGACACCCTCGAGGGGCCAGCTGGGATTTCGGCCTCAGCTTAGCCACACCCAGAAGCCCCAAAGCGCCAGACTGCATCAGCCGGGGGCACTAAGAAGGAACCCCCACCCCGGGGGGGCCCCGCCCCTGAGTGCCGCTTCTGGGATGGGAGCAAAGTAGAGCCTCCGTGGGCTGTCGTGGCGCGGCACGTCTGCGTGCTGCTGGAATGGACCGCCTCCAAGGCCCCTTCGCCCCTCGGACGGGCCTGAGAGCCGTGTCTGTGAAGAGCGGGCCTTTCATGCCTGTCCCCACCTGGGGACTTATTTATGTTTCAGGACTCGTACAACATTTTTCACGGAATCTGACCTTTTTCTTTCTGGCCGGCGGCTCTGCCTTCATGGACCCTCCTTTCATAAGTACTCCTGGAAGTGCCAACCTCTACATGTGGTCCCTGTGCCAGCGTGGCGTGTAGTTGATTCCCTCCCTCTACTCAGGAAAAGGAGTTAAAATGTCACAGAGGGGCCCAGGTGGCATAAAGGCAGGCACAGCCACCGGTGGGGCAGAGCCTGGCTGGTGGGTGGGGAGCTGTGACCAGCACCAAACTCGGGGCGGAGCCGTGACCCCTGGGTAGGGAGGCAGGGCCCACACTGCTCACTCTTCAGGAAAAGTTCTCAAATGTCTTAAGACTGGCAGAAAAGTCAGCATGTTGCAAGCACGGCCAACAGCGCCAACGAACAAGTTCTAGGAAAGGTCTGGATCCCAGGAAAAGCCTGGCTCTTTCTGGCAAGGCGTTGAGAGCCACTAAGACGTTATTTTGTTCCTAACACCTCTTCGGGAAAAAAAAAAAAAAAAGCAAATACCAAAACAAAACCCACACTTCCCCGTGTGTACACAGTCACGCTGTAAGATTTAGCGTGTTGAGCCATCTGCTTGAGATATCAGGAGGGAGAATTCATTAGGGAGAGATTCCCCCCGGGTCAGCAGAGGACAGCCGTGCAGCCCAGGCGGCAGAGCCAGCCTGCCTGTGAGGTAGCCGGTAACACTAGACGTCCGTATCTCACTGCTTCTTAGATATGCAGGGATAGAGCCAGGCACGGCCCGTGATGTACTGGGTTTTTCCAAAACAATCTCGACACTGACAGAGGTTTCTGGTCGAGCCCTGCCCTGCCGGTGTTAACGCAAGCACAGGTGCTCATATTTTCATCTGACATCCATGCTTGTCGGGCCTCACTCTGGACATGTGAGGACATGTGCTTAATCTGGCACCACACACAGAAAGCGGGCAGCTGTCGCCGTCCCTGGCCGCCGGGTCTGGGCCTGTCACATCCCTCATGGCTAAATGCCTTTTCTCTCTCGTCCCCTCTCAGTTTTCTGGCTTAGCAGCTGCACGGGTAATTATTTTATTTTCTTCTCCCCCAGCTTCTCGGATTCCTCTCGTTACCTCTTTCCTGGCCTGTATGCTCAGAACACAACCCAATTCCCACAGCTAAGCCTCTCTCTCTCTCTCTCTCTCTCTCAAGCTACAACCTGGAAATAATGGGGCAGAGCTTCTCTTGGATCTTGGGCGGGAGGCAGAAGCTTCTGGGCTCCTGGCACCCAGTGTTTTTGCTGCAGACCCCTCTGCACAGAGAGGCTGTCCTGTGCCCACCATGCGACAGCTCAGTGCTGTGACCATTCATTGAAGCAGGGCGGCGTCCTGTCTCCCCGAAGTTCTCACAGCAGGACGTGGACCGTGGGGTCGAGTGGGACCCCAGATTACAAAAGCCAGGGGTTCTCAATCCAGTGACATGTTAGAATCCTCTGAGACTGTTTGCAAAACCTGCCAATCCCTGAGCCCAGCTTCCAGAATCCTCACCTAACTGGGCTGGACAATGCTTGAGGCCGTGTTTTACTTTATAGGCCTTTGGCTGCATTGAAAGTCCCTGTTGATCCTCCTGCATGGGGTCGGGTCTCAAATAGTGTCAAAGCACCAAATCCCCGCTTCCAGGAGGGTGGTGTTGATATACCCCAAATGTGACCTCTGGAGCCCATGTAAAAACGAACAGGCCTGTGTCATTTTTGCTGATCTCGTCGGGAAGGCCAGCGGGACACAGGGTGTTAGGAGAGAGGCCCTTTGGCTGCTGCCTGGCATGCACAGTGGCTCGTTAACTGCTAACAAAGTGCGGCCGTATAGTGTTCCCGGAGGGGTCGCTGCAAGGCGCACCGTGGAGGAACCCAGCGCGTTTGTAATTACGCATCAGCGCAGCTCACACCTGCCGCTCCCCTTGCGGCCTCCCTGCCGGGGGCGAACTTTCCGTTGCTGATTCAATGATGTTGCGTCCACAGCCTAATCGCTTTTAGATTTGCCCTAATTTTTTTTTTTTTTTTTTTTTTGGCAGGGGAGTGCCTGTGCAAAACAGATCTATTTGCATATCTGTCTTAATTACCCTTTGCTTAAGAAGAGAATGGAGACTGTCACTCTCATTGGGGTGCAGCGGGGCAATGTGGGCTGTGGCAGAGGATGAATGGGAGAAACACAAAGTTGCCTGCTCCTAACTGTGCCCCTCAAACTGGCCCCTGGGGAAACAAGTCAACATACCCGGCCCTCCCTGCTCACAGTGGAAGCCACAAGGTCTCTTTAATAGTTCTTTTAAATTGTATGTTTTCCATTACCATTTATTCCCCCATACCCTCTCCCACCTCCAACCACCCTCCTCTCCCCCACAGTCGTCACACTGTTGTCCGTGTCTACGAGTCCTTTTTCCTTTTTGCTCAATCCCTCTACCCTCTGACCTCCCTCTACCCCCCTGCTGTCATCCCGCTCTCCACCTATGAGTCTGTCCCCACTTTCCTTGTTAGTTTTGTTTGTTCATTAGATTCCACATGAATGAAATCATATGGTACTTGTCTTTCTCTGACTGGCTTATTTTACTTAGCGTAATGTTCTCCAGGTCCATCCATGCTGTTGCAAAGGGTAGGAGCTCCTTCTTTCTTTCTTCTGCGTAGTGTTCCATTGTGTGAACATACCATAGCTGTTTGACCCCCTCATCTATGGATGGGCACCTGGGCTGCTTCTATCTCTTGGCTAGGTAAATAACACTGCTATGAACACAGGGGTGCAGATATTCTTTCAAATTAGTGTTTGAATTAGTGTTATTCCAGGCAGCAAGAATCTTCCCCACGCATGTGAAACGCTCTGGTAGCAAACGAGAGGAAATTTTTGCCTCTAGATTCAGGAGTCTGAAAGCAGGCTGTCTGGAGGTCTGAAGTTTCTTTGAAGTCTCATCTTTTATCTTAAAAGGAAAAAAAAAAAACATGCAAACTTGGCAGTCTATTCCTTAATATATTTGTGCTTATTTAGTATTAAGACAAAATCCTCCTTCATATCATCAAGTAAAACTGAAGTTTCAAAGAGAAGCAATAATTTTATCTTGTGGTTGAATAAATCATCGGGCCCACAGCTTACATCCTTGGGCACCACATACTCCAATTTGAAAAGTGTTAATGTGTGGCAAGCGATTTTAATGGTCTATTTAAATTGTTCGCCATCCCAGCTAACCATCATTTCACAGAGAGGAGACTTCTCCGTTAGGAATGTCAGGCTTTCTAGTTTTTCCAAGAAGATGCGAAGTTGTCTGGGGGCCATGAACTTGGATCTTGTCTTATTACCCTGGAGTTTCAAATATCTCAGGGGCATAAATACAGAGATAGGGTAAGGCAGAAAACCTAACCAGGAGCAAAGAGACATCAAGCCGACATCACAGGCGGTTTAATACCTTTGTCTTCCAGGCTGCCCTTGGCTCCAAAGGGAAAGACACGAGGGAAATCATGGAAGTTTTGGGGAAGAATCTCTCCCATGTTGTGGCGGAGATGGTGAAAATGACCTTCAACAGCATTTTCCCAAGGCCAACCAACGTGGGAACGCCGTGCTGGGCATCCCCGCTATGGACGTGTGTACAATTTGAAGAGATAATGCTGATAAAAGAAGGGCAGCTCTCACAGAGAGCAGCCGTCGGCTTTCCATCCTGGGTCTGTTTCCTCGCTCCAGGCTTCTTGGGGCACCAACAGGCTTCCTGTGGTTTTGTGTTACATCATCGCCTCCAGACCTCAAAGGGTTCCAGTTAAAGGACGCACATGAAAGTTCCAAAATCCTAAGGTTGCGGCGAGTCGTGGCTTCATCAAGTTAATAGTAGATGAGCAGGAGAAATGTGGCCTGAGTGTTTTTCACTTGGACAAGAGATTGGGAAATGGTGGGACTCTTTGGGTATTTCCTGTCATTCCCCACGGTGACTGGAGCCCAAGTGGAGTGTGTTGTGGCTTCTCAGGAATGCGACTGGTCTTCCAATGAGCTTCGGTTGTCCTGGACAAACCCTTAGGCTCCACTGGTCTCCTTCCTACATTCCGTTTTTTGTTCACTTGTTTGCTTGTTTGTTTAAAATCTTGAATTTACCCAACGGAGACAGTCACAGTTTCAGCTATCACTCTCCCCAATTACAAAATATTAGCTATTGTTTTTAGTGATTTATTTCCTCTTGTTTCCGGCTTGGGAGAGCACTGCTTCTAAAACGCTAGGCCGGTTTTGACTGATCACTGTTAGCTGGACATACACTGGCTTTGGGGTGCTCTGAGGCTCCACCCAGACAACCGATTAGGAGCTCGTTTGCTTAAATGTCAATACGTCCAGTTGATCCAGAAATCGGTTCAGCATACCATCCCGATGTTTAGTGTACAAGACAAAAGCGCTAAGAGTATCTTTTCATTCTGACAATGTCCCTCCAAGAGAATATAGTAATACAATGTAATTTGACATCGAAATCTATCTCCCCTGCCCCTCTCCTTTTTCTTTAATTAAAAACCTGTTTTCCCGCTTTATGAAATATAATGAACATAAAACCTTGCATACTTTTCCCAGTTTCATTGAGAAATAACTGGCATTCGTCCCTGTATAAGTTTCAGGCATACAGCAGGTTGATTTGATTTCCATATATTGTGAAGTGATTACCACAAGAGATTCAGCTACCATCCATCTTCTCACGTAGGTACAACAAAAAGAAAAAAGGAATAAAATTTTATTCCTTACCGATGAGCACTCTTAGGGTTTATTCTCTTACCTGCTCTCATATATTCATTTAATAGCGTTAACGATAGTCACACACTGCACATTACATCCCCAGTACTTACTTATCTTCTAACTAGAAGTTCACACTTTTGACCACTTTCCTTCCATTCTTCCCACATTTTTATCTGCCCGCTATATCACGCACGTATTTTGAATGGCCTACTAGACACGTCCTTCTTACTGAGGTGTCATAAGCATATAAAACGTAAATGTTGCCAAACAGAACATACCTTTTCTCCCAAGCCTCCAAACCTGCTCTGTAGCCTGTACCGTCTTTCTCAGAGAGTGGCAGAATGGCCCACTCGGTTTCTCAGGTTAGACAGTCTCCGTTTTCCCTACCGCGTTCAATTTGCGGCCTCTTTGGTCACATTTCTTCTCGTAGATGTGGCAGCACTCTCGTATCATCTCGCCTTGACTAGGCGTTTGCTATGGCCTCTAAGCTTTTTTTTTTTCCCTGTTCTGTAGTCTCTCTCATCTCCGGAGTAACTTTAACACTGCCCTCCTGAAGTCATTAAAAACAAATTGAACATAGCAATCTCCTGCTTCAGATTCCCTGTTGATTCCTATTGTTCCAGGATAAGGTTTAAATTCTTTATAAAGGTTGGAAGATTTATCCCAAACTGACCCCAGCTTAGTTCTTCAACCTAAGTTTTAACCTGCATGTTGGGCGGTCAAGCCACGGAGCACCGTTACCCACTCCTCAAACCGGGCACATCTCTGCGGGGCACAGGGTTATTGCCACGCCGTCCCCACGGTCTGGATGTACCTTCCTTTTTTCTTATTCAACCTTTTAAGGCCTGTTTCAGATACCAGCTCCTTAAAATTTTTCTACACCTCCTCCAGTGAGGAGGAGTCAAACTTCCGCATCTTGAATTCTCCAAGGCCAAGGGCATAGCTCTTTTATGGCTGTGACACTTCGAAATCCATTGGCTCGCAATGTGCCTGTGTTCGCCTCTACTGGGTGAGCCCCTGAAGACGCACACCTTGTCCACCTTTGTGTCCTCAGGGCTAGCACAGTGCTGAACGCCAGGTGGGTGCCCGTGAACCTTGGTCCACACGTTAGCATCGCTAATCACAGTGGCCAGCTGGGAACCCCTTGAGAGGAAGGACCATGCCTGACACATTTTTGTGTGATCAGTGACCATCATATACTAAGTGCATATACTCTGTGTATTCACGGACTCAGTGAATTTGAGATTCCCAGAAATCCAATGTGGCGATGACTAAACATCCCTCTGTCACTTAAGTTTTGTGGCCTTGGAAAGTTACAGAGCACCGTTGGGAGAAAACCAAGACCTCCAAAGACCGACGGTCCATCACGGGGTCAAACTTTTTGTGTTCATTTTATTCCTGCCCAGAAATTACACTAAGAACGGCAATAGCTGCTATTTACGGAGATCCTGCGATGTGTCATGTTTCACATTAAAAATGACCTCATCCAATTAGCATTTCTTTCAAGGCAGCTAAGACCGAACCAAGGGCTATCATCAGGAAAACCCTGGAATTTATTTAAAATTACCTTGAGCACATCTGAAAGACTCAAATTATTGTTTAAGCCCCTTAGACATTACACCGCTAATCCTTTTCTAATGATCTCATCTTAAGCAACGGCACAGGCGGGAGAACTGTTGAGCCTTCCTCCGTAACAACATAATGAGCAGATTTGGGTATTTACATAATAACTCGGAATGATTGCAGGGCATTTTAGACAAAATACACAGCCACTTAGATGGCTGTCATTGCAGTTATCTCATCGCTCTCAGAAATTAAATGGAGATGAAAATGGAAAAAGCAAACACTGAGGAGGTTTGGGATCTACTACCCTTGGTGTAGCTATTTAAATGCTTGGGGTCCATAGCAAAGTGTCACCGCTAGTAAATTGCATTCACCGAAAATGCAACGACAGCTTTGAGCAAGATGTTAAAAAACTGATCTGAGGTAGAAGCCATGAGATTCCAGAAACCTTTTTGAAAATGGCCACTACCGAACATTTTCAGAGGTGGAGACTGGTACTCCGAGGGTGAGGTCACTTACCAAGTTGCCTGTTTCTGAGTCACGCGTCATTTTCATTTAATATTTTACTTCCGTCTCTATTTTTAATGCCTCACATTGGACACTCTATTTATTTTACTATTTTGTACTTTATTGACCCATGTGCTTGTTATTTTCTTTACGCCTTATTTCTTCCGGAGAATCATTTTATTTTATTTTCTGCTGAGACTCTCTTTCTGAAGTTTGTCTTTTTGGAGTCCTTTATGGTTTGTTGGTAAAAACCTGTCTCGGAGTTTTCTTATTTGAAACTATGTTAATCTCACCCTTGTATTAGAAAGAGAGCTGTCCATGATTTCGTCTCCGTTGTTACGGCCATTTGTGAGTCAGTGTTTGGGCTAATATCCTTCATAGGTTTTCTGTCATTTTTCTGGGTGTCTTTTTGGCGATCATGCAGTTTCGCTTTGAGGGGTCTGGTTGCAGCTTTCTCTGACAGTGGTGGTGGACCCTGGGCTTCAGGAATCAGAGGGTCCTTGTCATTAATGAGCTCCGGAAAGGTCTCATTCATTATCTTTTCGTTTTCCCTTCTCCATTCCCTCCACTATCTGTTTTGGTGCTCCCTTCGGATTTACATTAGAACTTCTTTGATGTCTTGCCTCATACACTCTCTTTCATATTTTTTATCCTTTGTCACTTTAGACTGCCTTTTTTGGTATTTTATTCAGCTTGATCTTTAAATTCATTAATTTTCTGCTCGGTTCTGACCAGTTACTTCAGCTTTTGTTTCTCAACTTTCTAATTGACCTTTCTTTTAAAATCCAAAGTTGCCTGATTGTATATATCTGACAGTCTCTTATTTCTCTGCCAACTTTTTGATACCCTCTTTCATTCTCTTTATTGTGCTAAAAAACACGTAACGCATGAGCTACCCTCAACAAATTTGTAAGCATGTGGTACAGTAAAGTTGACTATAAGCACAGATTGTACAGTAGATTATTTTTTCATCTTGCCACCTTTTAGTTTTTAAACATGTCAGATCAATATTTTATATTCTCACCCCAAAATCCTGTTATCTGTATTCTTACATTGTCTGATTTTGCAAGTTGTCTCTGTGGTGGCTTGTTTTCCTTTGTGTTGTGGGATCTCTCTCTCTCTCCCTCCCTCTTTCTCTCTCTCTAAGGTACCTGTTTCTTGGAACTTTAGTGTAGGAATTTGTTGAAAACTGGATTGAAGTCCATTTTTCTTTAACAAAATTTTTGGCTTAGATTTTTTTAGAGCGAATTCCAGCCCCAAATCATTTAAAATATGGGTTTATAGTTAGACATTCTCAGAGGAGACTTTTTACCCCACTTAAAAATATTTTTTTTTCCCCTTCATCAAGAGCCCAGGATAAGACAGGCTTGTATTATCTATTTCCTTCTGTGTGTGTGTTTTAAAGTTCACTCATTGACAGTGTTTCCCTTCTGAGGTCCTAGATTTATTTATATCTCCCTCCCTCCCTCCCTCCCTCCCTCTCCTCTCTCTCCTCCTTCTTCTCCTTCTCCTTCTCCTTCTTCTTTTTGCCTTCTCATCCTGCTCTAGCCCAGGCATTGTTTCTTGTCCTGCAGACAAGGAATCTGTTAAAACCGAGGTTCTCTGTCCCCAGTGGTCAGCAGGCAACATACAAGGCCGGCTCCAGCCGTGACTTACCTCCCCGAATTCATGCTTTCTTTTCCTTTCCGTTCTTTTCTTTGTGTCTCCCTTTCTTTTTCTTTCCTTTCCTTTTCTTTTTCTTTCCTTTTCTTTTTTTCTTCTTGAGGATTTCAAAAAAATTTAAGTATAGTTGGTATACAATATTATATTAGTTATATTAGTTTTAGGAGTATACGATACTGATTTGACCCTCATACCTTACAGTGTGATTACCCACTAACTCCAGTAATCGTTTGTCATCATGCAAACTTATCCCGCTATTAGTGACTATATTCCTCTTCCCCTTTTTCAGTCATTCCCATTCCCTCTCTTTCTGGTAACCACCCCTTTGGTCCCTGTTTCTATGAGTCTGTTTTTATTTTGTTTGTTCATTTGTTCTTGTTTTGTTTTTGACTTTCTTAATACTTCTAGCCTCTGAGAACCATCCTTGCTTTCAGCTCTACTATACATTTCAAAACATATTTTAAATTTATTCAGTGTTTCAGGTATCTCTAGATCTCTGGATAGTGATATTTTTAGAAGCAGAAATCTCAAAGGTAAATTCTCCAAAATTCTCCTAGATCTGAACAATATAATAGTTATCATTCCTGTTGAAAAGTTAAGAAACACATTCACCAACAGGGTAAGTGGCTTTCTTGATAAATAAATAATCAGTGTCTGCACTGGATACTCAGGCAAGCTTCCTCCTGATCGTCTTAGCCAATGAGACAGCAGCCTTTCTACCAGCTCATCCAATAAAGATGTTCAAAGTGCAAGTGATGATGTTGCTTCATGCTTCTTGAGAACAGAGAATTAGTTAGGAAATCCCACTGCCAAATCCACCAACCTACCAACCTTTGCACTCGTGTTTATTGCCCCACCTTCTGTGTCTGTGGGTCACATTTCTGCTGTTACCTAAGCTGGCTTTTTACCACCTGGGCTTTGGACCCGTTCCCTCTCACTGTGTCCCGATCTCTTTGCAACCACCCGCTTTTTTTTGCTGCCACACCAGCTATATACGCCCGCTCCCCGTGACCCACATCCACTTCCGGCTCCTACTTCACTTAGCTGCTGACCTTCACAGCGATAGATGGAAAGCGTTTTCTCAGGCATGGTCTCTACTGCCTCTGTTTATCGTTTACAGTCTCTCCCTCAGGCCCGACAACTGGGTTTCCATCTCTTGCAGTTGCTTGTGTCAAGATCACCTTTGTGTCACGAAGACCAATGACCAGCAATCCGTTCTTTCTAAAAAATATTTCAACATTTTAAAATGACAGTAAACATTCAATATTATTTTATATTAGTTTCAGGTGTGCAGCATAATGGCTAGACATTTATACAACTGATGAAGTGATCCCTCGTAGTACCCCCTGGCGCCATACACAGTTATTACAATAGTATTGACTGTATTTCCTAGGTTACACTTTATATCTCATGACTATCAACTTGTACTTCTTCATCCCTTCACCTTTTCCACCCGGCCCCCCAACCCCTTCAGTTTGCAACCAGACATCACCTTTTTCTCTGTATCTATGAGCCTGTTTATGTTTATTTTGTTTCTGTTCTTCAGATCCCACATATGAGTGAAATCATATGGTATTTGTCTTTCTCTGTTTTTGTCACACTTGACCTCTCAGTGGCATTTGGTACCCCTAACCATCCTCTTTTTCCTTGAATCACTTTCTTCTTTTGGCTTCAGTGACACCACACCTTCTGCTAGTTTTCTTCTGGTGATAAAAACTTCCTCCATCCTAAGCTCCTCCCCCCGCAGACCTCTGTAGGTGAGAGTTCCCTGAGGCCCTGTGCCCACAGGTCCACTGTCTCCTCTGCATCTGCGCAGTGTTCCTGGGGGCCTACCGAACGCCTTCAATGACTTCAGATGCTACCTACTGTCTTCAGTAGGCAGTCTTCAAACAGGCATTGTCTTCAAACACTAACTATTGGGCTTGGAGATCTGTATCTTCAGCTCAGAACCCCCACTGTATCCCCAGCACCTGGAATAATGTCTAACACCCAGTGTTTACAAATGAAGACAGGAAACAAAGAATCAGGAGATTAAACAGAGCATCACAAGCAACTCAAAGTCTGAAGTCGGAAGTGTTCTGACTTCAGAAGTGTTTCCAATGAGGTGAAATAGATGTGAACAGGGTGTATGACCGACTCACTGACAAAATCCATGAAATTTTTGGTGTTCCTTAGGGAAAAAAAAAATCCAATTTGTTTCTTCATGTGAAGCTTGAAAACCCACCAGTATATCCTACTGTTCCTTTAAGTATGCAAGACTTTATAACATAATGAAACATTTAGAACAGGAAAGAAATTCACAAACCCTGGGGCAATAGATGCCAGAGCATTAGGGGAGGAAATCGTCAAAATCTGGGCTGCTTTTGTTCCCCAAAGAGGTAGAAGTGTGTGTGCATGTCTCTGTATGCATCTGTGTGTCTGTGTGTGTGCAACTGTGTGCTTCTGTATCTCTCTCTGTGTGTGTCAATGTGTGTATCTTTGTGTGTATATGTGTGTGTGTGTGTGTGTATCTTGGTGTGTGTCTGTGTGTATCTCTGTGTGGGGCTAGTGTGTGTCTATGTGTGTCTCCGTGTGTGTCTGTATGTGTGTTGGGGGAGAGGTGCTGGCATGGAGTTGGGTGGGAGGCACTGACTGTAACATCAGTGGAGTGAAGAGCAGAGAAAGTCATTTCTCTGACAAGATAATACCTGTGTCGTGTCATGCCGGGCAGGACAGGTACAGATAGCTCAGTTAATCAACCAGGTCCAGGAAATGCAAGATGAGAATTAATCGCACATCTCCTTCAACCCAAGGTGTTCTTCAATGGACTCCGCCAGTGTCCCCATTAGACCGGGGCTCTTTTGAATTCTGGCTAATGATCTGCAGGAGGGTGTCCCCAGCCCACAGATGACTCTGAATTGCATTCATTTTGAGGGTTGCGGTCATTAACATGAAATGAAAATAATACACATCGTTATAACTTTCTGTTGTTACAATTTAGTGGTTTAAAACCATATGATTTTTTAATGATTTTTTTTTTTACACGTTACAGTTGTGCAGGTCAGAAGCCTGACGGCGGTCTCCGTAGACACAAGCCATGGTGTGGGCAGCCCATGCTCCTCTGAAGGCTCCGTGCGAGAGGATCTGTGTCTTTGACCTTTAGGCCCGCTTCTGCGGCTCTCGGTCCTGGTCAACCCCAGCATTGGGGCATCTGATGCTTCTTTGTCCACTGCTGCCTCTCTGCAGCCAGGTAAGGCTGTCCCATCCAAAGGACCCTCGTGATCACATTGGGCCATCCAGATAATCCAGAATACCCTCCCAGCTCGAGGTCCTTGATCTCTGTCACATCTACAGAGTCCCTTTGCCACGTGAGACAAAGCATTTACAGATTCGGGCTGTTTGGGTGGGGGCTTTTGGAAGGTGGGGGCATCGTCCTGCCGACCACACACACAGAGGTTAGAAATCGGAGCCAGGTAAACAGTCTCAAAAAGGGGAACGGACGTACGAGGGAAAATGGCTAATCTGGGCGGCCCTGATTCAGCGGGCGGGAGACGAGCAGAGAGCAGAGATGTGGCAAGAGCTGCGGGTGAGTGGAGACCCATCCTGCTGTGGGCGGGAAGCCAGCCGACCACAGAGACGCCCTCAAGGCCGCGCCAGAGCCTCGGGAGTCTATGGGTACGACTCTCAGTGTTGCTGTTTTGTTCACAATCAAACGTCAGACTGTCTTAAATAATAAATCATTTCTTCAGATGGGGTTGTCTTGAAAGTGAAGACTGCGAGGGAGAAGAATGAAGAGATCAGAGTGGACCTAAGAGCCTTTGCGAGAACAATGCCCGTGAAAACATCTTAAAGCTTTACTGAGGAGACATGTTTGCCCGTTTCAATCAGACATAAAAAGCAGGCACTGTGAAGACCAGAACTGCAGTAGGCGGGAAGGAGGAAGTCCAGGTCCGCATCCCCATAACCTGTAGATTGCATTATATTTTGGAAACATGTAGTAATATATGGCATGTCACACAATGCTGATGAAATTAAATTACGGACTTCAAAATGGGGACATTATCCTGGATTGTCAGAGTGGGCCCAGAGTCATCGCATGGACTCTTTAAAGGTGGAAGAGAGAGGCAGGAGAGCAGAGAACTGGAGAAACACCGGCTTGAGAAAAACTCAGCCTGAAGTTGCTGGCTTTGCAAACTGAGGGAGGGGCCAGGACCCAAGGGATGGCAGGGTCACTAGAAGCTGGAAAAGGCAAGAAAATGGACCCTCCTTCGAGCCTGCAGAAGGAATACGTCCTTACCGGCACCTCGATCTTAGCCCAGTGAGACCCGTGCTGGACTTCTGACCTTTTGAACTGTAAGATAAAAAATCGTGTTTTTTTTTTTAAGCTCCTCGGTGTGCAGGAATTCGACCCAGCAGTAACAGAAAGCTGATAGAGGAAAGCTGTGTCTTTGTGGGTCTGCTTCCTATAGTGGAGTCGAACGCTCAGTCGATGCCCCTTGAAGTCTGGCGACAAGGACACGTGAGCAAGAATAATGAACTAATCCACGGGGAGGTCTTCCCAGGACACTTAGAAATAATGTCACTGACTTGCTCTTTAAGTTTTTTTCCTCTTTCATAAGCCGTCTTTGCTTAGCAGCACAGCACAGAAGCAGAACAGTTCACACACACACACACGTTTACAAATAAACAACTGTGGGCTCCCCATCCCAGGGCTTGTGAACTTGGCTTGGTTTGGAGAAGACGAAATGCTGTCCAGTTTGGGGCCCAAGGGTGATGTGGCTGGAGGCCCTGGAGCACCTCTAACGTTACAGCCCAGGCTGTGAAATGTTCTTCAGCATCTGACCTTAGACTCCTGGGTCAAGGTAGTGACGCCTCTTCTGACTCTACCGAATGCCCGGGTCTGCCACGTGGTTGCATAAAAGTTTATATTGCAAAACTTTGCTGTGGGAGTGTACTTGGTTCCATCCATTTCTCTTTTGTTTTTCTGTGCAGGATTCAGGCCCTGGTGGGCTGTTTCTTTTCCATAAGGATACAGTTGACCTGGTGCTCTCATGGGCTTGTGGCCACCAAAGAGACTTATTTTTGGAGGTGGGCAGTGGGATAGAGCCAGTTAGCACCACCACCCAGCAAAGCTCTATGCCTTAGGCCTCTCGCCTCTCCTGCTGGGGAGTGCCCACCTGTACACATTCTCGGGTGGGTTTGGAAGAGGAGCCCGCTGCCCGCTGTGTCTGGAAAAGGGACAGTGTGGGAAAGGCCATTGAAAATTAATGAGAGAAAATGTTGCTATAAATGAGTGTGTCTCAGAGTTAGTGTGGGAGAGGGAGGAGTTGCTCGTACTTTACAATCTATTTTATTAGATGCTTCTTGACCATGAACTAGTGTTAAAGATGGGACTGCATGGCTTACATGTTACAGGGTTACCCTTCAATTACTGATGAGCCCGCTGTAGGGGTGACTGAGTAAGAACTCTCAGAACCTGAGTGACAAACATCCCGCTGTTCCAGTGGCCGCTCGGATGAAGCGGGCACTCCCCAGGTGTGCGATGAGACTTGATGTTTTCTCAGTTTCAGACCGTGTCCCCTACCATCTATCGAAGGTGAGGTGGGGACCCCAGGAAGGAATGGAGCACTTTTATTTTGGGCACATCGCTCAGTGTGTCGAGGCCTCAGTTTCTTCAGCGATGAAGGGGGTACAGCAAACACCACACTTGAGGGGCCACTGTGGGGTGAAACGCTACCGTGCATGTAAACGCTGTGGGGGAGGGCTCTGTCATTTTGCTACTCTTCTTAGTGACAAGTGCTTAAGGACGACTAGGTGTCAGGTCCAAGGCCAAGTGCTGGAGCCTGCAGATGAGTAAGAATCCTGCCTGAGAGGCTGTTTGCAGCTGTCGGGGGGAATGATGCCTGAATACATTCCATTAAAATGAAGAATCATGGGTCCCATTAAAGTTATGAGTAGGGTGGAGAGAGACCACTGTGCCTGGGACAGGGGTGAGATACTGAGGAAGGGCATCTGAATCAGACAACCTGGAGCTAAGACCTGAACCCGAGTAGGTGTTCCCAAGGCACGTGGGCAGGAAAGACAGTCCAGGCGGGAGGGAGCTCCCTTGTCTCCTGCTTGACCGAGTGCCCGTGGTAGAGGGGCCCGGCTGCCCCTTACGAGGCTCTTCCTAGCACAGCCAGCTGCCGCCCCACCGCGGGGTGCTGAAAGTGGGGGATGTGAGCACGCCCCGAAAGAATTCAACTCCTGCTCTCAGAGGGCTTTCGGGGCCGGCAGAGGGGACCCTGCGTCCCCACCCGGCTTCCTCCAGAGCCCTTTTCAATGGAGACATTAACTCCGCACGGGGTGTTGCCTCCTGCCGCATCCTCCCTTCCTTTACGGACGTGCCTTTCACTCACCTTCAATAATCCCTTTTATGACACTTTTTGTATTCCATTTTGCTTTATAATTTCTTGCAATTGTCTGGATTTGTAGGTCTGAGAGCAGAGACCACATGTTAATTATCTTAGTATGTCCTGTAGCACTTAGCACAGGATTTACACATGGTAGATGCTTTCCACATGCACCGAACATGAGTTGGGGGAGTTGGGGGGGGTGGATAAGTGAATGAGTGAATGGATGGGTAGACAGACAGATGAATTGATAGGTGGGTACATGCATCGATGGGGGGATGGCTGCATGCATGAATAAATAATTAGATAATTTCGATGTAGTAATTCTCCAGGAATGTGCTCAGTTACCTTAATAGCCCCACAGCAGACTTTATCTGCAAATGTGTGTACTGTATGGCGCAGCTACAGGTGTGGCTGACTCATTTTCTGATGTGATGAGGAGAAGATTATGGGAGGGGGCTGGACAAGGGATATTCCCTTCCAGGTGCGTATAATAATAATAACATGATTTTTCATTTGTTCTAGTTACTGTGCTAAATACGCCACATATATTATCATATTTAATCCTCACAACAACTTTACGAAATGAGTGTTCTTATTATCCCCCATTTGTGGGCGCCTGATGAGGCTGAATACCTTGTCAAGGAAATTGCCGAGCTAGGATGCAAGCCCAGCTTTTACAGGTGCGAAAGCTCAGGTCCTTACCCACCACGCAAAGACAAAAAAATATCGGGGTGACGGTGGGATTGAGGCCTGGGAAAGCAGTGCTGCTGTGTTTTCCCCAGTCATGCCACCAATTTCCTGAGTGAGCAAATCACTCAATTTGTCTTCTCGGTTGATTCTCTGGGTGAATGGAAGTAATAGAATCATCTTAGCAGGAGTGCTGTGAAAATTAATGACTGCACGTGAAGTGGTGTAAGATAGAGATTCTCAAACGAAAGGAGCTGGAGGGAGGGAGTGGAGAGCCCGGTTTGCAGTGGGCAATGTCGCTGCAAAACATTCAGTGTCACAGTGATTTGCATTGATGAAGAGCTCTGGGCAGGTAGTAGACCCTAGCAAATAGTTTCTAGATTCCGTTTTTACACCTTTATGAAACACTGCTTTGAGCACCACACCATTTTAAAGAGAACTGCCGTTGTGAATTAACAGCGGTGGTAATTAAATACCACTGGAGAACCAGGGGCAGACGGGCCACCTGGCCTTGACCTCTGAGTCAGGGGACCTCTCCGATGGCAAACTCGGCGCCACGGTCTTTTCCCCGGTCGGCCTCTGCTCGGCCACACATGGTCAGGGGATGAATAAAAGAGAAGCTCCCCTCTCCCCAGTCAGGGAGGGTCTTGGCCCTATTTTCACAGGTGATATTCCCGCTGCTGGATTTCGCCAGCCTCTGTGAAATTGTACAGAACCGCCACCACTCCCTGGTGAATCAGTGCACCTCTTGCGCAGCCTCTTCTGTCCTTGCCACACATTACTGCATATTCATATCTATTTTCTTATCCATTCGTTTGCTTATCGAATGTTTATGAAACATTAACTCGGTGCTAGACACTGTTCTGACACTGGGGATGCGACAGACATGACCTCTACCTGGGGGAGAGAGTCACAGTTAAATAATCGCAACGTGAAATAACTGGTGACAAGCGTTGACACAAGAGATGAGGAAAAGGAAAGGGAGGAGGGAAAGCGTGTGACAAAGGAGCGTGACTGTGGAGGGTGAGGGGGTCTCACCTGCAGTCTGCAGGTCCAGGAAGGCTCCCCGGGGAGGTGATTTCGAGCTGAGGCCAAAAGATGAGTAGGAATTAATAGGGTGTATAGTGCCCAGCTCCTCTGCTACGTGTGCAAGGAACTGACATACAATGAAATGGGCCCGGGCACTAAGCAGTACAGCCCTGGCCTCAGGGGTCTTCCACTCTGGTCTGGGGGACGAACAAATACACTGGCACACTGGCCGTGGTGATGGAGAGAGGTGGGTGCTGTAGGTAGAAGTGGGTGAGGAGGAGGGTTGGGGGTGGAACCGTCACCAGGACCGTTTCCAGGGTAAGTCCCTACTGTCTGGGGAGTCTGAACTGCTCTGAAGCACGAGAGGGATCAGTGGATGGAAGACAAAGAAGCAGGAAGGCATTTTATGCAGACAGCGCAACTCAAGTGAGAGCTCCGATAGCTGGCGCGTCTGTCTGAGGAAGCGCATGCGCTTTCTGAATCTGGAGTTCGCACGTTTCGGGGAGACTGCGCAGGAGAGAGGGCGGGAACGAAGTTCAGTAATGCAAGGCCTTGTGAGTTATGCCATGGAACTTGAACTTAGTCCTCCTTTCTGTGGGGAATTATTGGGAGGTCTTAATTAGGGGAGCGAAATGATCAGATCTGCAGCAGGGATGCCTCCCTCTCGGAGGGGCAGGCTGGACAGGAGGCAGAAAGGCACCTTAGGGGGCTAATCCAGGAAGAACCAAGAGCATGGATAGGGTCGAAGGGGCACTGGGGACTGACGTTTTGAGACAGGGTGACTGATTAAATGTGGGCAGGAAGGTACAGGAACCTTCTTTACCCTGTCCTCTAGAAGTGGCTCTCTGCCCCGTTTCTTAAATAATGGGCTCCTTCACCTCCGGCACGTCTTATCTCGCCCCCGCTTGGCATCTCCCCACCGAGGAGCGCCGCGAGGAGTCCGGCAGCAAAGCTCCCTGACACTTCGGTTTAGTTTTTCCAACGGTCTTTGACTATAGGACGGTTTCCTTTTCTTCAAAGAACATTTACTAACATCCAGGGTGACCTCCCTAAAATTCAAGGTGGAGCACATCCATCCTCGTTTAAAATCATGCAGTGATTCTTGGACAAAGTTCAAACTCCTCGCCTCGCACCCCCGGGCCTCCCTCGGGGAACAGCTCTCAGGGTGGCTCCATTTGTAGATCTTCTTTCGGAGAAATGTCTTTCCAAGCCTTCTGTGCATTCGACTTGGTTGACTTTCTTCTTTTTATTGAGTTACAGGAGTTTTTAAAAATATACTTTGAAGATCGATCACTGATCACATGTCGTATGTGTTGAAAGTATCTCTTTCAGTGTCTCAAGATGCCAGGATTGTGCGAAGATTCAAGGGGGGTGGTGGTGGTGAGTGAGCTGTAGGCAGTTGAGTGTGAAATGCCTGTGGAATATTCAGGAGCAGAGCCATAGGCTGTCTTGGTTAAGTGCCTACGTTTTCTCAAGAGGACAACATCCTGGCTATTGTCAGCACCTAGATGTCTGTGACTTAATTGTCAACATCTCTGGCTACAATACATTTCAGACCATGGCCACTTACTGAAACCTGGAAGTCTTATCTGATCCTGTGAAGAACTTTGTTGTGAGAAATAATATATAAGAAGATATCCCTGAATAATGTGCAGCAAGTCTGTTTCTTCTGATGTTCAAGTCTTCACTTGTATCGAGCCAGACCACCAGGTAGTTGTGTGCTAGTGTTGCGTGTTTTGGACTCTCTAACACTCACGTTATTGAATTATGCACTGGTGCTATGTCTCGGCTTTGCAGAAGAAAACTGTAAGTCACGTCCAGATGAAACCTGACCTTGATTCCAGGTTAGGGATGGTGTCAGTGACTTCCTCCAAAATAGCCAAAATATCACACAGCCGGGATCCCTTTCCGAAGTGGCTTTTAGGGTCTAAAGAGAAGAAAGGGTATGCTACTCTTGGACGCCTGGTTTGTTTTTGTCTAGTGGGTGTGATGAATCTGGCAACTGTCATATTTCTGGTATTAGGAGATAACACAACAAGCACCACATGACTATACTCATGTGTGGGCTCTAAAGAACATAATGAAATACCAAGTAACGCAGAGACAGATTCATAGCTAGAGAGCAGGCTGACAGCTGTCAGGGCAAGACTGAGAGAATGGGGGTTGAAGGATAGAAAAAAAGAAAACCTCATGGACATGGACAACAGTGTAATGATTGGGGGGCAGGGGTAGGCAGAGGAAGGTATAGGTGGGATAAATGGTGATGGAAGGAGACTTGGGGTGGTGAACACACAATACAGTGTACGGATGATGTATTATAGAATTGTGCCCTTGAAATCTAAACAATTTTATTAACCAATGTCACCCCAATAAATTCAATAAAAAGAAGAAAGAGATAACACAACTTGTACAGTAACCCCTATACACGTTACCTAGGTTATCTCTGAGTTTATGATTTTCCTACTTCTATTTTCTCTTTGGTATTTAAATTGCTCATCAAAATGCATCCTTTGTGACCTATCTCAGGTCTTCCAGAGACGAAGGGGAGGTCTTAAGGAACGCTCAGCGAAGGTGGCCTGGGGGCATTTGGACATAATGGCTGCAGAGCAGGAGGGAATTTGTATGTAGAAACATGGCTTTGGAAGCCATGGGTGTTCAAATGATAGCGGGTGCCATGGCGATGGGTGAAGTCAAGTGGGATGACGGGGAAAGAAAAAGGCAGGACCCTGGGAAGTCTGTGTGAGTAGTGAGAGAAAGCAAAGCAGACAGTGGGGAGAAGGGGAAGGAATGTCCATGGAGGTAAGAGCAAGAAGTGGGGTAGAGCGCCAGGAGAGGTGAAGAGGAAAGGTAGTGCGGAGGGAGAAGTCGGGGTCCACCGTGCCATCTCCCAGGGTGGTCAAGAAAGATAAGGGCTTGAGAGGTGAGGATACAGAGTGTGTGAGCGGCTTTAGCAAGCCAAGGATGTAACTTGAGGAAGGAAACCAAGTTAGAAGAAGAAGCCAAAAATACAGAAACAGAAAGGGAAATTTAGAAAGACAAATCTTGAGGTGGGGAGAGGTAGGCTCCCAAGCAGAGATGGAAGGTTTGGCCCTAGAAAGAAAGGAGACTTTTTGTAGGAAGCATGAGGACAGAAGACATGGGTGGTGTGGCGAAGTCTGGGCAGCTGGTCAACAAACGGTTTTCCTTTCTTCCTTGGACACAGCTGGACAACATTCCCAGTCTCCTTGGCCATTCAGTGCAGGCACATGGTTAACTACCAGCCATTGACATATGAGTGGAAATGGCATGTGCCATTTACTAGAACTCCCACGCACCCCCTCGTGCCCCGGCTTCGTCCCCTGACTGACAGGGGTGAACACACTCAAGGAGACTCTGGAACCCGCGTGGAGAAGGTAGCAGAACCCCCCTCAGTATATGTACTTGAAGTCTGTGATGAGCGATACTTCCCGCACTTCTAGCTCTTTTTGCCCCAACTTGGAACCTCCCCGGACTATAAGAGTCAGATATGAACATGTCTTGTGGGAGTCATCAAGTCATTTCAAGTTGTTGTATGTCACCATGGTTACATGCTGAAGTTATCCTGGAGTAAAAGTAACTTTAATAAGGAGGTGGGGAAAGGCCTTTTTGAGGAACGATAGAAAGCCAGTGGCTAAGGAACCAGGCGTCTAAAGAGCCTTGGAAGAGGGACC
Source organism: Mormoops blainvillei (assembly GCA_004026545.1). Lineage (NCBI taxonomy): Eukaryota > Metazoa > Chordata > Mammalia > Chiroptera > Mormoopidae > Mormoops > Mormoops blainvillei. The sequence continues at coordinate 56,124 of PVJD01007127.1, read as the reverse complement.
CAGGCAGGCAAAGAACAGGCACGAAGCCTTTGATGGGGAGGCTGCTCTGCGTGGCCTGGAACTGTCGGTGGCACAGTGGGACTGACGCGGAGCGTGTGCCTAGGGGGCAGGGTGGGCGGTGACGAGAGAAGGTATGACGGTCTGGCCTGGCCCGAATTGTCTGCCTTTCAAGACCACGGCAGTGCATGTTTGTACGTCTTCTAAGTATAACAGGAAGCCTCTGAAAGGCCCTACATAGAGGAATGAATTTTATGTTTTTTAAAGCTTATGTTGGCTGACGTGTGGAGAGGAGACAGGAAAAGGGGTTTGGGGAGGAAGGGGGTCCCATTCAGGAACCTCTTTCAGTTGTCCTAATGAGAGATGCTGGTCGTTTGTATTGCAATGGTGGCAGTAGAGATAGAGAAGGGGACAGATTTAGGTGTAAATTTGGAAGGTAGACTCAACAAGATTGGCAACAGGTTAGAGGTGGGGATTGAAGGGAAAAGAGGGAAATGGGGTGGCTTCCACATTTCCACTTTTATCATATGTGTGGATGGTGGTGTCTGTCAGTTGGGGAAGAACACGGAAAGTTAGGTTTTGGAGGACAAATCGAAAGAGTTTTTTTGGACATAAAGTTGACATGCACATAAAATATCCAAACACACATGGAAGTGGGCAGGTGGATATAGGAGTTCAGGGGACAGAGAAGGGGGACGGTGGAAACTGGGTCATCATGAAAAATATTTGCAGTCATGGACAAGACACTTGGGGAGAAGAGGGAGGGAGCCCAGGGTCACGCCCTGTAGAAGGTTACTATTCTGATGGGTAGAGGAGAAGAGGCAGCAGTGGCTGAGAAGAAGCAGCTGGTGAAGTAGGAGAGCCGGAGGGGTCAGTTTTCCAAAGCTCAGAGGAGAGGCCTAGACAAGGGGCCTGCGGTCCACTGTGTAGATAGGTGACACGAAATTGGAGAAGACATTGCCCCAAGACACGGAATACTCTTAGCCAATGGCCTTGTTTTTGTCTTAGTGGAACAGGAGAGTGTATGGAGGAGATGACATAAAGGGAGATTCAAGGACAGGGTGAAAACTCAGCTCATAGTCATGGGAAATGGGGGAGGAGAAGGTTAGAGATGGGGGAAGGACTGCGGGGCTGAGATGGGAGACAGTTTTCCTTTTGTTTTTTTTTTAAATGTGGTCTTTATTTTCTTTTTAAAAATTAAAAACATTTTTCAACTCCAGTTTACAGTCAATATTATTTTGTGTTAGTTTCAGGTGTACAGCATAAATCATATATTTTACAGTGTTTCCCCTGGTGTTTCTACTACCCGCCTGGCCCCATACCCAGCTACTCCAATATTATTGACTATATTAGCTATGCTGTACTGTACATCCTGGTGACTGTTTTGTAGCTATCAATTAGCATTTCTTAATCTGGAAGAATGAATGCACCCCTATGTTCACTGCAGTTTTAATTGTCATAGCCAAGATACGGAAGCAACCCAAGTGCTCATCAATAGAGGGGTAGAAAAAAAAGTTGCGCTCCACATGGAATACTACTTGGCTATAAAAAAGAATGAAGTCTTGCCATTTGTGACAGACAGCGCAGATGGACCTAGAGGGTGTTATGCTAAGTGAAACCAGGCGGCCAGGAAAAGACAATGAATTTGTAATGACGCCTACCTCCACCGGCGCCCCGCTGTGAATCTCCTTTGGCTAGAAGAGCGGAGGGGCAGCAGAGTGGGACTGAGGGTTTTTAATTAATTTTCCAGGGGACGAAATGGAAGATCAGGAGGACAAAGGTCCGGAACGCCGGGGTGGCTCCCAGTTGTGTTGCCCAAGACAGAGGACGTGGCTGGGTGGGTAGGCAGGAGGGCTGACGCGGAAGCAGAGGGAAGTCCTAGATGGGAGTGTCGGAGACCACGGAAGCCCAGAGGGCTTGAATCGGGGGCAGAGGGAGGCAGAGGTGAAGAGGGCAGCAGCCTGGGGGGGCTTGGCCTTAAGAGTTTGTCTCATGAGGGTGCTTCTGAGCTGACGTGTGGATTATTCCTTCTCGGGAGGACTCCTCCCCCATTTCTTCCTCCAGAGCTCAGTTCCTTCCTCCCTCCCTCCATTCCTTCCTTCCCCCCTTCCTGCTGGAAACAACACCCACCTGACAATCTTCATCTCAGAGTTCAGGCTGATCATTCCCCCCAACCCCACTCCCGCCATCCATGGCTGGTGAAGCAGGTCCAGGCCAGGCGTCGGTAAGGCCGGCTCTACTGCCCACTGCGAGGTGTCTTGGGGGAAAGCATCAAGCTTCTCTGCCTCTATTATCGCATCTGTCAAATGTGGGCAACAACGCTGGCTTGCGCTCCTTCATGCGGCTATTAGCCTTGGTGAGAACACCCTGGAAAAGTTAGAAGTCCTGTGCAAACGGTGCTGCTGCGTGAAGATCAGGTGTGTCCCCGACTGCCCCCAGGAGGCGAAGCTGTCTACTCCTCACCTCTGGTCCTGGCTTTTCCCTGGTTCACCGTTTGCACCTTCTAATGAGAATGGCTATTCTCCATTTACCTCTCAAAGACGTTTGAACTGTAGACCTGAACAGGATAGAATGTGCTTCCATGTTGGTCATTATCTTCATTCAGTCATTCACTCAACAAATATTTACTGCTTTTCAACTACACATTCCAGGCCCATGGTAGTGACAAAACAATACAGATGAAGTCTTTTCCCTCGTGGTGTGACGTCTTCAGTGAGAGTCAGGCAATGAGATAATCATTATCACGCAGGTCATGAAAGGAGGTCATAGGAACATCAGTGAACGCAAGGCGGAACCGGGGAGCCACGCGGAAGAAGTAAAACAGCAGAGGAGAAGCCCGAGCCGTGAAGTCACCGGGGCTCCGTAGGAGCCACGCAGGGGCGGTAACAGAAGGGAATCTGTGCCCAGTCTGTTTTATCATCCACGAAAACACCCATTAGGGGAAGCGTGGACTCATGGAACCCACATCTATTTGGCCACTGGAACCTTCCCCGTCAAATCTTTTTTCAAGATGAGTTGGTGGAGGCTCAAAAAGATTCATTTTCCTGCTGCTCCGGTGATTGTTCAGAAAGGCTCTGAAAGGAAGCAGAAGGGAAGAGCCTAGGAGACTAACGTGCATGTCAGCCCTGGAAGAAGAGACCATTGACAAAATTGCCTTTCTCAATGACCTCTTCCCAGCCTTGTCATGACCGGGGACTCTGAAGTCAGCTGGATCTTTCCAGATCGCCACTTGTTTCATGTCACCTTCTAACAGGAAGTGAGAACTGGAAGAACTTGGACCTTCTGGCTGCGACACGACCCCCCACCCCCACCCGGTGTGTGTGGAGTGGACAGCGCCTGGGACCGTGAGCGCCCCCTAGGAAAGGCGGCTCCAGGCAGCGCGCCCGCCACACGGCCAGCGCAGAGCTGCCCTGGGCCGTGGCCTCTCTGCTGCTGCCTGAGCTGGGGCGGAAAGCCGAGCGCTGTTTGTGTCAAGAGTAAAAGTTCAGATGAAAATAGGAGTTTTGTCCACAGTCCACGCGGTATCTGCCAAATCTCAGGTGCCTTTGCTGGCCCTCTCGTCGAGCTGGCAGAGGGTAGGGGGGCGGGGTTGAGGGGGCGCAGTTTCTGTCGTCTTTCTCCAGCAGCTGACCCGCACAAAGGCATGCATTGTTAGTCCCCGGCCACCCACTCTGCAGTCAGTGACTCTGCACTGCAATGCCGTGGGCCAAGACACTTTGGATAAAAGTTAACTAGGAACTTAATGAGCGCCTGGGCGCTTCCCACTGTCCATTCCCCGAGCAGCTGCGCTCCCTGTAGCTGCCGCGATTCATCTGCACAGAGGGTGAAGCTTCAGCTGCTTTAACGATGCGTTTGTCATGAACGCAGGGCTAGCTGGCAGGTAGAAGCCCCTCTTGCTTGAATGGAAACAAAACCTGTAATGCAGCTGTTAACTGATAGGTTTTCATTTTAACCTCCTGTGCTCTGCCGGAAAAAAAGAAAATCTTCGCTGAGGGAATGTGGAGTTTAGTTTTGACTAAAGTCAAGTGACAGTAAATTGTCCCTCTCCTGGGTGCTTCCCAGTGCAGCGCCTGTTACACAGTGGGGTCACAGCGGATGCCGAGTCTCTCTTGTCCCTCAGTGACCGGAAAGAAACCCCCGATGGGTCCTGGAGAGGTGCAGGCGGGCTGGAACCAACAGAACTGGAGGAATGAAGCTCTACGCTGTCTTGAGTTGGAAAACGTTGCCGACCACGTGATTCTCGCTCCATGCAGGATCTGTCCATTGAGATCCAGTGATGCCCCCTTTCATTCGCAGGTGTGAGAATCACTGCTTTCCTCCTGTGGCAGTTGGGAAGGAAACTTTACCTCTCTGTTTCAGAGGCTGCCTGTGCCGCGCCAGCCTCTTCTTCCTGCGCGCAGGCCGACCCAATGGCCGTTTCTCCAGCCTTCCACCGGCTTCCGAATCACCTGCGGTCTGTGTTAGACTGTAGATCCCAGGGGGCAGCCCCATAGCTCTGATTTCGACTGTCTGGGGTGGGGTGCCATGCACTGAGAAGTAGCGACCCCAAACTTGGCAGCACCAGGGACTGTCACACGACTCAGAAAAAGAAAACTGCCTGCAGCTGGGAACACGGAGTTGGCAACAAGCAGCAATGAAAGGTGTGCCTCTTGTCACTGCCGGGCATTGGCTCTGGGAGCCAAGCATGCTAAAGGGTGTTCATTTCTTCAACACCTACTACGTGCCCATCCCCGTGCGATGTGCTGGGAATAGAGAGATGAGTAAGAAAGAGCTCTTGCCCCGTGAAATTTACAAGCCCATGTGTATGGGCAGACAGAGAAATAGAAACCAACTACTTTATGTGGTGCAATAATGTAGCATGAAACCCAGGCTCAAGAGTCATGGAATAACAATATTTGCTGCCGTTCATGGAACACTTACTAGGGGCCGGGCTTTGTCTTACATCGAGTAAGTAAATTCATCACAACAGCCCTATGAGGCAGGTCAGGAAAGAGGTTGAGGCTGCTAAAGGACTTTGCACCAGGCTGCCCGGTTAATAAACACCTCTGGCAGATCGTAGTTGCCAAAGGCCATGTTCTTAAGAGATAGAGCATAAAGTCTTCCTAGAGAGAAGCGGCCTCTTATTTGCTGAACATGTCCTATGTGTGGGGTTCACTTAATTGAATATTCATGACATTTCCCAAGATGGCCCAAGTCAGCTGTAAGCAGAAGCACCATAAGCACTAATGGGCCAAGCACATTTGTCTGGTTGCCACCGCCACATCTCTCGGTCAGAGCTTGGATGGACAGCGGCGTGCTGGGACGTCGGCTCCCTTGGTCTTCCTGGCGGCTGGGCAGGGCCTCATCACTCGTCCATTTATTCCCCTGTGTTTCCAGCGCAGGGCCCAGGCTGCCTTGGCTTCTCTGTCCTTGCCTCTCACTAGCCAGCGATGCTGTGTAGCTGGCAGCCTTTTCCAGCCCAAGGTGATTGGGGATGGCATTCGCCCTGTCCATTCTCCGACTGCTTTTGAAAGTGAGTTGGGTCCTCCCCTCTGCCAGTCCTTTGGGTCAAGTCACTCAGCTTGGTAGGCTGGTGCCGAGAGAGAGCAGCCGTCTGCTGGGACGGGAGTTAGCTCTCTTGAGCTCCTCCTCGTCCATTTGCCATCCCACTGACGCACTTTGCACGCGTTTTATCCACTGGCACTCCAGTTGAAGACACCCTTCTTTACTTCCTCTCCTACAGATGGTCATGTCTTGTGCCCTAAGAATCCTGGTTGTTCCAGCATCAGCCATGTGTCACAGGTGACCCCTGGCACTTGGACTTGAGGATGGGCCATTTGTTTTTGTATAATTTGCTAGTTCGGGCTAATTGTATCTAAAAAAAAAAAGAAAAAAAACCCCTTCTTTTTCTTTCACTTGGTTCATTGAAAACAGGAAGCAAATGTATGAATACTCTTCCTGTTAATCAACAGAGAAACCTTTCTCATCTGCACCACGAGCAAGCAGCCCGGGCCACTAACTCACTCTTGTGGGCGTGGACGGTCGCAAACTGGACCCTGGGGAATTAAACAGGCAGGCATGGTAGGCGGGACAGCTCGGCCTGTTGAACTGAAGAGTGCAACCTGGGAGGCACTTAAAAGGCAAAGCCAACAATGGGAGCTGGAGTGGCAGAGAGGGGAAGCCGGGGGAAGCCAGGGCACGGCCTGGCAGCTGCATTCCAGGGGTGTTACCCATAAGGTGACAGGCAAGTACCGACGAGCAGAGGATGCACTTCGGTGGCGGTCAAACTGGAATGACGGTCTTGGGCCTTCTGGGAGCGGGTGAGAGTGGAGAGGGGTGGAGGCCGTAGGCGACGGGGTTCCTTTCAACACCTTGTCTGGGATTAAAAACACAGACACCATTGTTGCACGGACTCATTAGGCCTCACTGATCCAGTCCTGCACTGAGTCACAGGGGACTCATTTCTGATTAGCGATACACATTTCAATATTAACCAGTGAGTCACAAATCTCAAGAAGGGGCTGATACAGTTTCAAGTCCTACCATGATGTCACTGGGGTTGAAAGACAGTCTTTTCCTGGCTGTCGAGGTGGCTGTTTGCCAGAGAGGAGCCCTTCGGCACACTCCTGTCCAAACAGGCCGGTCGGTGTGCCTCTGTAGCGTCCATCTGCTCCTTCCCAGGGCAGAGGTAGGATGGGTGAGATCATGTGCAGAGCACGTTTGAAGATCTGGAAACAAAAGGCCCTCTATATGTAGGAGCTATTCTGCCTCCAGCCCCGGTCCAAAATAAATAGCCTTTTCTGAGGCTTCCGTTGGGTTCCAAGAAGGCATGACAGCCTTTGGGCCCCGACTCGCCTAATCATCCTCGCCCCTCCCCAGCCCCGCTGTGGAACTTGTGTTCACACCAGGCGTTGAGCTTCCTTGGGGCCCTCACTCTTTTTCACATTTACACGCTGGACTTGCTTTCTGCAAAACCCTGGCGAGGGCACCAGTTCCCCTGAGCTGATGCCCTGAACCAGTTGTCTGGGGTGACCCAAGAGCACCGGTCCTTCTCTGCTGATGTCATTTGCGGCCCTTGGTATTGTTCATTTCTTTATTCATTCACTGGGATTGTATTAAGTGCCTACTATATGCCATGTCCTGTGTCATGAGTTGGAGAGATGAGAGGAGACTCTATGAACTCTGAGTCCCGGAGTCCCTTCAAGGGCGATGGAACAGAAGAACACATAATCCAATGAGCCCATGCAACAGGCGCAGGTGACAAATGGTAACTGTGATCAGAGGCGGACATCATGCCCCAGGAAACACCTAGGTAAGCAGATCGTCTCATTTGCTGCCAAGTCTCGTGGTTACGCTGAGCTAAATCTCCCATTCTATGCCTTTGAGTCATTTATCCAGATTCCTGCCTCTGAAGCCACATAGAGCAAACAACAGTGCTCGTGGCGACAATGAGACTCTGGGCACGTGAGGAGGGCTGGCTTCTCCGCCAAGGCTCGCAGTCTCGTGCCATCGGGTCCAGACCAGTCTCTGTTTTAATTGCTCCCTTCCGGATGTAGTTTAGTTTCTCAAGGTCTTTATTGAAGTGGGAGAGCCAGAACCCAATTAAATATTCTGGGTTTAGCTGACAGAAATACCATAGAGATAAATAAATGAGGAACAACGAAAGTAACAAAATAAAAAGGAGGCTGAGACAGTGGGTGTGCGTGCATGCCTAATGCATGGGGAGAGAGAGAATAAGTTTTTATTTTTAATTTTACATAAGGTAAAGTCTGTGCAAAGACTTTTTAGCATGGCATAATTGATTTTGACTGTCTTAGGCTTTATTTTTTTATTGTTTTCCTTTTTTATTGAATTCAATTGGGGCGACGCTGGTTAACAAAATTCTACAGGTTTCTGGTGCGTGATTCAACAAGCTCATCTTCCATTCACTGTATTGTATGTTCACCCCCACGCCCATCAAGTCTTTATCCACCACCATTTCCCCCCATACCCTCCTCCACTTCCCCTTCTTTCCCAACCCCTGCAGTCACCACATTGTTGTCTGTGTCCATGAGTTCTTTCTCTCTTTTTTTTCTTTTAAGCTCAGTCCCTCCACGCCTCTGGCCCCAGCAGCCCCAAGAGCTAGCTGTCAACCAATCTATTGTCTTTCACTCCTTTGTTTGCTAGTTTATTTTGTTCATTAGACTCTACATATGAGTGAAATCATATGGTACTTGTCTTTATCTGACTTCATGTAGCATAATGCTCTCCAGAACCATCTATGCTGTTGCAAAGGGTAAAATTCCCTTCTTTTTTATGACCAAGCAGCATTCCATTGTGTGAATGTACCACAGCTGTTTTATCCACTCATCTACTGATGGGCACGTGGGTTGCTTCCGAATTTTGTTTATTGTAAACAACATTGCAGTGAACATAGGGGTGCATATATTCTTTCGAATTAGTGTTTTGTGTTCCTTCAGATAAATTCCCCGAAGTGGAATCTCTGGGTCATAAGGTAGTTTCGTTTCTAACTTTTCGAGGTAACTCTGTATTGCTTTCCACAGTGGCCACACCAGTCTGCCCTCCCACCTACAGTGCACGAAGCTTCCCCTTTCTCCACACCCTCGCCAGCACTTGTTGTTTGTTGACTTTTTGATGATAGTCATTCTGATGAGTGTGAGGTGATGTCTCACTGTGGTTTCAATTTGCATCTCTCTGATGATTAGTGATGTTGAGCGTCTTTTTATATGTCTGTCGGCCATCCATATGTCCTTTTTGAGAAGAGTCTATTCAGGTTCTTTGCCCATTTTTTATTTTTAATTGAATTGTTGTTTTTTTCTGTGTGGGTGGGTGTATTGAGTTTTAAAAGCTCTTTATAGATTTTGGATATTAACTCCTCATCAGATATATCAGTGAATATGTTCTCCCATTATGTAGGTTGTCTTTTCATTTTGTTGGTGGTTTCCTTTCCAGTGCAAAAACTTTTTAGTACGATGTAGTCTTGTTTGTTTATTTTTCTTTTGTTTTCCTTGCCCAAAGAGATATCAAAGAAAGTATATTGCTGTGAGAAATGTCTAAGATTTTACTGCCTAGGGTTCGTTCTAGGATTTTTATGGTTTCAAGTCTAACGCTTACATTTCTAATTCATTTTGAGTTAATTCTTCTGTGTGGTGGAAAAGAGTGGTCTAGTTTCATTTTTTTGGCATGTATCTGTCCAATATTCTCAACACCATTTTTGGAATAGACTGTCTGCCCTATTGTATATTTTTGCCTCTTTTGTCAAATATTAATTGACTATAAAGGTGTGGGTTCATTTCTGGGCTCTCTATTCTGTTCCATTGAGCTATATGTCTGTTTTTATGCCAGTACCATGCTGTTTTGATTACTATGGCCTCGTAGTGTAGCTTGATATCAGGTAGTATAATCCCTCCAACTTTGTTCTTCCTTCTCAGGATTGCTCTGGTTATTCGAGATCTTTTGTGGTTCCCTGTAAATTTTTGTAATATTTGTTCTAGTTCTGTGAAATATGCCATTGATATCTTGATAAGAATTGTATTGAATCTATAGATTGTTTGGGGCAGTATGGGCATTTTAATGATGCTAATTCTCTCTATTCATGAACATGGTATATGATTCCACTTGTTTGTATCTTTTTCAATTTCTTTCTTCAGTATCTTATCATTTTCCAAGTACAGGCCTTTTACATCCTGGGTTAAATTTTCCTAGGCATTTTATTCTTTTCGAAGCAATTGTAAATGGGATTGTTTTCTTCGTTTCCCTTTCTGATAGTTTATTGGTGTATAAAAATGCAACCGATCTGCCCTGGCTGGGTGGCTCAGTTGGTCAGAGCACTGTTCCGTACCCTGAAAGGTTACTCACAGTTTTGATCCCCCGTCAGCTGGGGGCGCACAGCTGGGTTGTGGGCTTCATCCCAGGTTGGAAAGAGTGCAGGAGGCAACCGATCAATGTTTCTTTCCCACATCGATGTGTGTATCTCCCTCTCTCTTTCCTTCTTCCTCTAAAAGCAGTGGGAAAATGTCCTCAAATGAGGATAAAAAAAAAGATATTTGATGGAGAAAAGATAAGATTTTTAAGCTTGGAAATGCGTTAATAGGAAAAACTTTGGAGCCTCTTTTTTTGGAGTAGGAATTAGGATGGTTGGCGCCAAAGTTTTATGCAGACCTCCAACACCGTGCCTTCTTAGCTCTTCACTGGATGTGCTGAATGATAGCTAAGATCCCTGTATTTGCTTCAGGCAATAGGACACATCCTGGCCCTCCCTTTTGACTTTATTTGGAAATAGACTTCATTTCTTAGGACAGCCTGAAGTTCATAGCCGAGCTGAGCAGAAGATACAGAGATTACCCAAATATCCCCTCCCCACAACATGTAAGCCTCCCCACTCTTAACGTCCCACACTACAGCGGTTAATTTGTTACAGTCAGCCCTAACTTCATACCTCATTATCGCCGAAGTCCATCTTTTACATGGACTTCGCTGGTCCGGGCTGGTCTAATAAATTCTGTAACCTAGAGATAGAGAGACCCTACCAGCAAACCTGGGGCACATTGATTCCCTGCTGCAATCGCTCCAGAGCCCCTTGGAGCCCCACCCTGTGGCTTGATAGGAGTGCGCACATATCGTCGAAAACATCTTTAGTTTTTCCTGCCCTGTCTTCTTCCAGGTCTCCTGATGAGCAGTTTGTCTCTTACAGTAAGTGCTTGATGTGTGCTCTCGATGGTTGTGGTGGCATTTGGACAATTGCATGCTGGGCTGACACGAGACAGAGGCGGCAAGCGCATTAAGGGTTCCGCTTGCCGGGGATTCAGCTGGCGGAATGGTGGTTAGCCTCAGACGGTCCCCGGAGACATGATCCTATCTGGGCTCCTTCCTCATCCTGTCCCGTTCCCTCACGCTCTGTCCCTTATAAATGCTACCTTTCCGTGTTGTTTGAAGTAAATGCGGAGCCCGGCTGCTTTTCCAGTCTCGCATACCCCCTGGGAACCCAGAAATGTCAATTGGTGAAGACAGCATCATTGCCTTTCAAAAGAGCAAGGGCCCAGGGCACTGTAGTGATGGCCAGGGGAGGTTTTCAAACACCTTTTTAAGAATTATACACATTAGAGTGTACTTTTAAATTTCTCTGGTTATTGCAATTGTTCCAGTTTTACTCGTTTGGTTTTGAAAGAAAGGTTCTAGAGGGCTTACCCGTATTTCATATGTACTTGTTATGCCTTAAATATAGCATTTAATGTCACTCCATGGATTTCTTTCTTATCGACACTGGTAAAGGTCTCTGCATCTAAACAAGCGCTCGTTTTACTTTTTCTGTCTCCATCTAGATTTTTCTTTCCCATCTGCCCTATGGAACTAAGCATTTCTTTATGATCATCACTCAATGCAATCACCAGGCACACCACAGAGGACCAGGCACTGGGCAGATATCAACACCGACAGTAATACTTCTAATAATAATCGTTAGTCCAGTTATTTCTCACAGGGGTCCATGCTGGTGTCCACAGACACATGCATGGTTTTATGGGGCTCATGCATGGCACATGTGTGCTCTCTTCCCCCTACAGAAAGGGGCAGGGCTCAGCTCATAGCCTGGACCCTCAAAGAATCCCCTTATTCCAAAAGGGAACAATTAGGAGGAGAAAGGGGGGACATCACATTCTGTGAGGTGCTTACCCAACAAGCGACACACCGTGTGGCTGTGTGTCCTTCCTGTTTCAGCCGGGTTGGGCCTCCTTCCCCTAAGCAATGGCACGGTAAGTCCTGCGCACCTTATCGCGCGCGAGGCTGAACACTGCCGGGGAATCCACCACCAGTTCTCCGCCTGCACCTGCTTCAGACCCTCGGGACCAAATCCTGCGTAGTCACTTCTCTACAAAGCTGTCTTCTTACCGGTACCACTAACACAGCGCCCCTATTTCTCTGTTGGTTTTCAGATCCTATAGGCCTGAAGAAATTTACTCAGTTGATAGCATTTATGAATGACCATGAAACGGGGATCTTACCAGGTAATGAAGATACTGAGTTGAGGAAGACACTGCTTCTGTGCTCAAGAAGCCCATCAGGGACTTATTTTTAATTTATGTTGCCCCGAGTTTGAAGCTTTTGACTGACGTGTGCCAGGTATCTCATTGGATAGTGCATCCTGGAGGAGTGGCTGCTACAAGCTGGAGTCAGGTTGGACATCTGGGCCCATGTCTACCTTCTGAGAATCAGGGGCATCCTGGGTGCAGGTATGGAGCTCGCAGGTGCAGTGCTTGCAAGTAAGCCAGGAGTGTCCTCAGTCATCCTCTCTCTTGACCTGGAAGTCCTATGCTGACCCTTGTGAGGATCTATGAGGACCTGTGGCCGGGTGAGAAGCCTTATGGACGACACCTGGGTCTCAGAGAAGCTGTGACCTTGTGGCACTGCTGTGATAGTCAGACCTAGGCACATCTTGAAACATAGTCTTACATGTTAGGTTTGAATATTTTCAAAATTATAAGCATATACCTTTGTTTTTTCTTGCACTTGTATAGCACCTACTTCAACGCTACCAGCTGCTCATTTTGGATAACTCTACTAATCTAAGTAATCCTTTCCTCTGTTACATCTAACACTGTGTCGGTGATATAAAAGCTGTGCAGATAAATCATATATATGAAAATTTAAATATTTACACTCATGGAAATAGCTTTTCTCTTTGTGACCTGAACAGAATTATGGTAGAACATCACCTGTAAGAGACGCAGCCTGCAGGAGCACTAGCCGGTTGGTTTGCCTATCGGAGTAGTTGTGGATAGTTTGGTAGTAACCACGGTGAGGGGGAAGAAAGGAGGGAAGAGGCGGAGGGAAGAGGCAGAGGGAAGAAGTTGGGAGACACCTGGGTTGGTCCTGAGCGTTCAAGTTCAGTGCAGTAGGTTGCACTGGGGCAGGGCTTCGGGGCTCTCGGCGTGAATACCAAGAAAGCTGTGCGATGCTTGGGCACAGATACTTGACACAACAGCTCTGAATGAGTGGTTCTGGTGGGAGTGCCATCCAAGGACATGTCATTTACCTTCTCTTTATTAAGCTTCGCTCTAGACAGAGCCGTGACCACTGGTGTTTTGTTCAGCTCATGCCCCCAAAGCTCAGACAATGAGCAGCCATTTTTCATCACTTTTGCTTTCAAGATCTCCCCCGAGGGCCGCCTCTCTCGCTTGCACGCACTCCGTGCATTCTTGGGCAGGAACCCGTCCCCCCTCACATCCTGTGGACACAGAACCCTTCAACCATGGAAATCCATCACGACTTCCTCCTCGGTCGGAGGCTTTCTTGGCTCCGAAAACTTCCTGGGTTTGCTGACGTCACCCTGGTGCGGGGGAGGGTTGGCCCGACTGCTGAAAACATACACGCCATCGAGCAAATTCTATTAGGAAAAAGGGCAAGGAAAACTGACCCGACTGTCCGCGCCTTCCGCGGCCATTGTTCGCTCCGCGCTCGGAACGTGCGGCTCTGCGCCTGGGGAAGGAAGGGAAGAGGCGGCCCTGGGAGGCATTTCCTACGTACAACTTAGAAAGAGCCTGGTGAGGCCGGACTTGGTCAAGAGGAAATGGAAAAGCCGTACCCGCCTTCTAAATAGGGTGACTCTGAAGCAGCTGGTCTGAGGAAGAGCGGGAATGACCAGAGTCTAACAACTAGAAATGTCAAATCCAAACCAAACGCTCTTCTCACCACCTCGCCAGTCAAGGCCTCCCGAGGATGGAAGTGTTCTGTTTGCCACTGTCCGTAAAAAGCCAGACACACTCAGCGGTGCTTCAGCGTCCTCTCGAAGTGACACAGCCCAGTGCTGAGCATTCCTCCGTCTGGAAAACTTGCCTCATGTCTGACCCAGATCCCGCACCCTGCAACCCAAGTTCACGTGGTGGTGGAGGCGGAAAAGAGCCTGTCACCTTTTCCTCCTTCAGACGCTTGACGACTTCAAAACAAATCTTATTTTCCCTTGGTCGTTCAGAACTTCTCTCCAAATCCAGAGATTCTGGAGAATCCTTGTCAAACCTTTCTGTTGAGGGACAGGAGCTCTAATTACCAAGCAAAATAAAATGCAGAAACAAGTGCCCCTGTTCTGCTTTGTCAAGGCAACCCTTGGCCCTGGGCTCTCAGTTTCCAAACAGAATGCAGCACACTGGTGAAAGAGTATTTTGTTTTCCTTTTCTGGGACCCATTGTTTGCTGCCTCAAAGACAATGAGTGGTTCACGCAGCCGCAGTGGTCCAAGTGTTGAGCTTCCCTTGCAGGTCCGGGTGAGCTCTCAGAGCCAAGAGTCAAACGGCAGGTTGGTGTGTGGGACCCTGTGTCTGTGTGAGGAGGGGCAGGGCGGGGCGGGGAGCTGGGGACGCCAACACTCTGATCCCCGCTTGAAGCATTCACTGCCTCTTTCTTTCGGGCTTAGGAGGTTGTCCCCACAGTGACACTCACGCACTGAGGAACTGAATAATTGTTGGCAAGATCTGGGGGACAGTAAGCCAGATGGGGCGGGGAGAGCATTCCATTATTATAACACAATGCCATAATAGGATACAAGATTCCTTTCGTATTAATTCTTATATAAGAGGAATCCTAAAGCTGGCCTTGTACACTGACGAGGGAGGTGAAATGCAGCCAGAACCAACCAAAACACTTGGTTGTGTTTTTGCAACCGGAGTCATCGTATTCATCTTCGGGGTGCTCCACGCGGGTCTCCACGGCCAGGCTCTGCCTTTAGAAAGTTGGGGGGGGGTGCTTCTCCTTTGGGGGCGGGGGCCCTGTGGCGCTCTCTCTCACCAGCCTTCCTCTGGAGGCCTCCCTTACACAGGTCTGGCCCTGGCAGCGGATGTGGTTTTAGGGAGGCTGGTCCTGCTGGAGAGCTGGGCCCATTTCTCCTGCCCTGTGACCAGAGAGCTGCGGAGTGCGAAGCCGAAGCGCACCCAGGCTCTTTCAGAGGATGCGGCTTGTGGGGCGGGCAAGGCGGCCCGTGTCTGCGTGGACCTCAGAGCGGAGCGATCACCTCTGGCCCCTACCCCGCCACCCCACCCCGGGCATCGGCGTGGTGCTCACCCGGGGCTGGCAAGGACAGGGTGTCCCCCGCCCCGGGCCGCTCTCCCCGGGTCTCCCAGAGCCCGATGTCTACCTCGTCAGTGTGGTGGGCACGCTGACTCACCAACCTGGCACGGATGCTGGAACCCAGAGAGCTGGATGCTATCTCTAACTTGGCCCTGGTCCCCAACTTTGGTTTTCTACCATGGAGCCTGGGTGGAGAAGTCACTGGGCAGGCGCTCAGCTAGGCACCCTGTTTGGAGTGGACACATAGGAGACACGGGACTATTTCTTCATAAAAGCGTAGAAAATGAGTTTAACAGTCCTTGGGACATGGACCATCTCACGTGCAACCTCTGACACTGGCGATGGTAGGGAAGGAAATATACTCAAGAAACCTCTACGAGCTCTGTAGAGGTTCAGTAGATCTTTGAGAGTAACGTAAATCCTTCCCCTTCACTTGCTGTCGAGTTTATTTGTTGAGCATACATTTATTTAGAATATTTAATGAAAGCCTTTCTTAAAAATCTTCACAAACTTTAATAGCAAATAAGCCGTCATTCTCCAAGCTTCGTAGCTCCGCCCAAGATCAATTTCTTTTTTTAATTCCTTTCTAAGGGTCCCGCAAGGTAGGGGTTGCTGGGACAGTTATTTCAGACCCTCTTCATAATAGCTCATGGGGAAATTATGCCAAGTGTTCTTGTTTTCTGTTAGGTTTATACTTGCTCTTTGGATGAAAGGAACTCCATATGTAAATGCAATTATTATTCTCTGCGTTTCCTATGTGTAGTGAGGCAACAGGGTCTCCTGGGCTGTTTGTACAGGATTCAGGCCTGAAACTGAAGCATGAATAGAAATGAAATCCATCCAAAAATTAACATCGCTAGGGGAGGACCACTGGCCCCCAGGGTTATAACCCTCATGAAGCAGTTCTCCCTCTGAGTAGTAAGCAAGGGTCCCAGCGTCTTGCACAACACAAATGCCCTGTTTCTGAGCCTGCCCAGCCAGCGCTCCCAGGGGCTGAATTTCCTCCCAGACTAGGAAGCTGGCTGTGGCCAGCAGAGGACATTCCACTGAAATCAGGCCATCGGAGCTCAAGACAAAGGCAGCTGATTCAAGTGCACCAAATTGGAGCTTCCATAATCAGATATATTAAATTCACCATCACTGTTGATTGTTTTAATGAGAAGAAAGGGCGGCTGTCTCCTTCATTTTCTAAGCGTTTTATTCAGTGCCATGGGCAGGGAGCAGGGGAGGCGAGGGGGCAGAGCTGGCTAAGAAAGCCGCGGGAAGCTAATGTCTTTTGTCTTAAAAGCGAGATGATAGCGCATGCTGTGCAGACCCATGCTGGGAGTTCTCGGCACCGTCACTCCTGGCGAAAAACCCAAGATAAGCAGGTTACAAAGCAAATTTACAGCAAAGGCGCTCGGGCATACGGGGGCTACTACAGTTAGACCGATAATGTGTTACCGGTTCCGTGCAGGTCTGCCGGGTTGTGAGTGCATTTTTCCCCCCTACATATTTGTGCTTTATACAAAAGGATTTAAATTTCAAGACATTTGTGGGAACTTATCTCCACTCCTGACTAAGAGCAGAATCCACCGCAGATCTGTTTCACCATGTGAGCAATGGGATTCAAAATTCTGGTAATGAAACTGATGGCCCAACTTATTATTATTATTATTATTTTTCCTGAAACAGCTCAGTAGAAAGACCCACTGTGACACTTCCTGCCTGGAGTTCGGCACGACAGGCAATGTTTGGGGGCGAACCTCCAGCTTCAAAGGAGAGCTTGGGTGGATGATGTCACTTCCTCTGTCTGCTGACTTGATAACAGGATGAACCTGAACGAGATATGAACCAGACATTCCACTGTGTCACGAATGATGGCACTCCATTATAAGGCAGGGAGCTTCGGTAGGCACTGATTTTGTACTATGAGCTTCGCACGTCCAAATGCCCTTCAAAGAGGACACAAAAGGTCTAGGAGTTGCCGTGTTGGGCTCGCAGACTCACACAGGCTGACAGCGAGCCACCCAGAGAGAGGGTTTTGGAAGCTGGTGCCTGTTACAGCCTGAAGCCAGCCTGTTGCTGAGCTGGGATGGGAGAGGCAGCTGGTTGTGTCGAAGGGGCAGAGAATAAAGGCCACACTGTAAAGGGAAGACACAATTCGGCACAGAGAAGATGCCATTAAAAGGGCTCTTCTCCTCAGGCAGCTTCTTGGGAAGGCCCCTTTTTGGAAACAAATGATTCTATTCCTCTTAGAAAAAAGGAGAAGGTGGGGGTTCCTTTCAGAAAAATGTTATCAGACTCTTTTTAAATGTCCCCATTGGAAGGAAATCAAAGGGGATGTGATAAGGCAGCGCTACATACCCAGGGCATTGTATCAAGCCACATAATGCAACCAAATGAAGCTCTTCGGCCCTTCTGGGGGGAATCTAATGAGCCCGTCTCATATCTGCTGTCATAGACGGTGGGCATCCAGCCCCTTTATGGAGGTCCTGTCCTTTACCATGAGACAGCTGCTTGCGGTGGTGGTTGGGTGGGGGGTGCTCAGGGAGGGGGAAATCATCAGTGCATTTCTCCCCGCTCCCTCCCGCCCTCTCTCACACACAATGCGGTTTTGTCCCTGTGGCCTCGTCCCTCAGGGCATGGCCTGAGCTGGGTGGAGGCCCTGGCCTGGGAGCTGCTCCATTCCCAGCACCTTCCCCCACCATGGGGGCTGTGCAGGACGAGCTCCCGGGGCCAGTTGGGAGTCACATGCAGAGCTGGCATGCTCTGGGGAGGTGGCCACTGTTCTTGGCCTGGGTCTGGGTTTTGCGGTGAGTGTGGCTGTCCCCTCCCACTAGTGGTAGGACCTGGAGGCTGGAGAGAGGGGGCAGAGGTGCTTGTGAAAGAATGGGGACCACAGAGAGAGAGAGCCCAGAACCAAGAGTGGAGCAACTGCGGCGCAGCCTAGCTCCAGGTTCACTGAGCGAGCCTCAGGCGAGTTGTCTGCCCTCACTCTTGCTTGTTCTTCTCTGCAGAATTAGAGGCCAGAGCAAATGAAGTCCCGGTTCCCTTTCAGGTCCAGCAGCGTGTACGTCTTAGTGATAGCTAATGACAGGGGATGGAGAACACCGTGGGCTCCTGAGTCAACCGGACCGCCGTTTGAATCCTGGCTTCGCCACTGGGCACTTTAGTTCAAGGTATAAAGTGCCTACCTCTCTCTTGAAAACATATTGGGTTAAATTATATCTCCCATATGAAAATGTGCGAATTTAATGATCCGGATTTCAAGAAGGAGTATCGTGTGATTCCTGGCCCGCCGTAAGTTCTGCTAAACTTAAGACTGTTTTCCTGAGAACCTGCATGGTATTAACTGTCGAAAGAACAAAAGGACTTAATAAAAATATACATTAGTCCAAGAGGTTTGAAATTTAAAAGGAAATTATATAGTATTTCCGTGTCTTAGGTTAGCAGTTTCTAGACATTTCAATTTCACAGACAAGTTAAGTTGGAAAAATGATCATTAGAACTGGTTTCAAGGTAAAATTGTCAACTTTTTAAATTTTGGCCAAGTTTGTAATAAGATAATTCTCAACTACTATTGGGACAGGATAGTAAGAAGCTAGGAAAACTCCTTGGCAAATGGAATGGGGAAACTGAGGCAGAGAGCTGAACAGAGTGGCCAAGTAGTTGTCAGCCAGGTGCAAATGGTCACCAGTGCCTGACAGGGGGCATCACTGGGAACCCAAGGACCTTGCCCTCAGGGTAACCTCCCCTCCCCTGGCCTTTCCTCCGTGGAGATGACATCTAGACCTCAGTTGTGTCTCAGCTCCAGGCCCAGAAAAGCAGCAAAACCAGGTGGGTGCCACTAGGACCTGCCGCAATGACCAAAGCCCCCCTGCCCTGTCACTGACCAGTCAGTAGAGACCACACCCCGAAAGGGCGCCCCTGGAAAACTGATGGACACTCTGCTGAGACCCTCCCCTGAGACCTCCCCTAAGGTCCCCTCTGGGGAGCAGCCCACACCTCTCCCTTTCCCTTCTCCTTCCCCACTTCTTCCCCCACAGGCATGTGTCTCCTAAGCTTTACGGCAGTGGGCAGCGGCAGCTTGTCCCAGGCTGATCCCCTGAACCCGCCCCCGAGGACCCCTATCTCTGGCTTCCCAGTGAGCGAGGGCAGCCCAGCCTGGGCTCTCCTGCTGCTGCTTCTCTACCGAGCCCTTCCTTGTTTCACTGTCCCCAGCTTTCGTAAACACACCCTCATAGTCACCTGGACTCGCGCTGTGAAATCTTTCCTACACGAAGTCAAGAGCCCACACCCTAGAGCTGGCCCCAGGCAGACTCGCTCAGGGCCACGCCCCTGTCTGGTGACAATATCACTATCAGTTCCAAAAATAAGGGCTTTACCTGGTAAAGACCCTTGTCCTCATTAAACTGACATATGTCACACATGTATTTTATTACACATGGTATGTACGTGAATTTTGTCATTTCCCTCTATTTATAATTCGCTGTCGACGAGTGACAGTTTGTCCGATTTGCCACCAACGTGGGACGGGTCTTGGGAAACCATGGTCCAAAGGACCATGGTGAGCCTACTTGTAAACTGACCCCTGCTCTCTTACTCCCTTTCCCTTTGTGTTTCTCTCCCTAATCCCCTGCCCCTGTGTGCAGAAACACATCTCAGTCACATGGATTTAGCTTACCCAGCCTACCCCCAAATTTCCAGAAGGAAGCAAACGGCTTTCAGGGGTCGAAAACTTCAGTTCGGCGCCCTTCCTTCCTGCCTCTTAGAAAGGCCTTTCTTAGCGGTGTGCCCTTCTGCCTCCACGAGAGAGGGCCCCCCTTTCTTTGGCCTCCATAGCATTTGGGGGCTGCCCAGTTGCACCGTCGCTTGGGGCAGATGGCGATGACACAGGAGGCAGAGGGGCCCTCCCACCTTCCTGTCCGGCGGACCCCCTTTGCCTGGGTCATCTCCTGGTCTCAGCTGCAGCTTCTCTGTATGGGCTCAGTTCCCGGGGGGAAAAGGGCTGCTGACGCATGCCGTTGGTCCCTTGCTCCTTTCTCTCCTGGTGGAAGGCCGGAGACCTGCGGTCTCAGCCAGGATTGCTCCTTCAAAGCGGGTACCTGGGTGGCTTTTCGTCAGCTGGGAACCAGGGCCATGGCCCGAAATGTGGAGTCCCCACAAGCAGTGATGGAGCAGGAGCTGCACAGGCGGGGTGGGGGGTGGGCAGCTGGAAGGCTGTCCGCTTTCTCTCCATTCGGGTGTCCACACTGTGTTGTGAATTATGGAAACACCAAACACACCCACAATTAAGCCCCGAAACGCTCTTGAGTGCTGAGTGTGACTTCACGATGCCCCCTGGATTTGTGCTGCGCCACACGGCTTGCGCCCGCGAGTGCCAGCCCGGGGTGCAGCCGCTGCTGGGCTGCTCTCGCTGCCAGCTGGCCTCCTTCCTGGGCTCAGGAAGGACGGACCCTTCTCGTGGCCATATTTAGTCTTCACGGGAGGTCTCCTCATGGTCGCAGAGGGACACACAGAAAAGCCATTAGGCACAATATCCGATCCCCTCCTCGGGTTATAGGAGTCTGGGTCAGAAAGTCGCAGGTTCCCGGAGCTGAGTGTGGCTGAGCCCAAGGAACCAGCTGGCTGGCCACGGGGACAACCAAGCCTAGCGCCGCCTCTCAGGTCCCCATCTGGGCCCCTGTCCTACGCTATGCAAATCCCAGTGGTGCTGAGAGCAGCCCGGGTCGGCCCTCTCTGCAGCCCCCCCTCCCTAGGCCCCGCTGCTTGGGGAGTCTAGTTCCTGCAAGATGTGGCAGAAGACGCCCGCCAGGAAGTGGGGCGGGGTCTGCCTCGAAGCCCGGCTTTATCTCTGTGGTTGGGTGAGTCTCTTTTGAAGTGATTTAGGCCATAGAGAACAACAGAGCTTGTTTTTCATTTGGAAGGGTGCAGTTCTACCCAGAAGCTTCTTTCGTGTTAGGAGGTGCACCGAGGTGGGCGTGCTCTGCCTTCATGTGGTCCCCAGTTCTCATGGTTCACTGGGTTTTTGATGTGGTGGCTGTAGCCAATGACAGCCGCTCCCCTCCTCCCTGCCTCCAGCCAGGGTTCAAAGTCATACACTGAGAGTTTTTGGTTTCTGCCTTCAACATTTCCTCTCCAACATCTCTGTGGGGCTGAGAATGTCATTTGCTCAGTCACTCCCAGAAGCTTCCGCTCCCCTGTGTCCTTGGCTCTTCCTACTGGGGACAGTGGGATGCCAGGAAAGGGAGCAAGAGTGAGGGGCGTAGGGCCACCTGCCTTGGCAGACATTCCTGAGTGCAGACCGGGTGTCAGGCACCCTGCTAGGAACTGAGAATACAGAGGAGCCAAGACGAGACCCTCCCCCGTGGGGACTCCTGGGGACAGAGGTTCTGTCCTTTACCATGAGACAGCTGGCTGGGGCTGGCTCAGGGACGGGGAGGAGTCACAGGGCCTTCTTTTGAGGCCTCTCTTTAAGGCTACCAACACCTTTTTTATTGCCAAATCCAGAGATCCTTTTCAGTTCTCCTACTTCTTTACCTCCCTCCAGTTGTGAGCCTGTTGATGGTCCTTTATCAGTTATTATTTTATTCAACAGACACTTATAACGTGGCTCGGTCCTATGCCATGGGGGTGGTACTGAGCAACAGTTAAAAGAAGGTTCTGGGGTTGCGACGTCTGCATTCACATTCAGCCCTGACTTGCCTTTGACGTGTGACCCCTGTAAGTTAGGCAGCCTCTCGGGGGCTCAGTTTCCCTGCCTATATTAAACGGGGTTAATAATGTTACTCACCCTGTAGGATTTTGCAAAGGTTAGGTATGGTAATAGGCGGGATGAGCTTAGCACAATGCCCTGGCCCATTGTGGGTGCTTGATAAATATTGGCTTCGGTTATTATTATTATTATTACGATTATTAAACACTGTGCTAGTCACTAGGAATACAGCAGTGAACCCTGAAGTCATGGTTTGTTCCCTCGCGGAGTTTAAAGGCCAGTGTGGGAGACAGCCGTTCAACAAGAGGGTGTCCGTGTATTAAAATAAAACCAGCAACTACAGAGCTACCCTCCCATAACCCACTCCTGCGGAGTCTGCCGCCGGATTCTCCCACCTCTCTCTGCCACCGTCATTGGCTTGTCTTTCCCTTTTCTCCCACAAAGCAGTGGCTCCCCAAGAGTCTGTGTTTTTCCTTTCCTCTGCCCCCCACCCCCACCCCCGCTTTCCAATACAGCTGTGAAGTCTCAAAATGAATCACAGGCTTCGAATCTTCTCCGGCAGGTGGGGGTGGGGCCACACGGGGAGGTGCTTCCACGTGGGTTTTCTTGTCAGAGGGCAATGGCTTCAGAGGACTGCCCCCAGCCAGCAGTCACGTCTCCTGCTGCCACCTAACCTCTTTATGACTCACTTTAATAGTCTCGAAAAGGAAGATTGTCATACTTTCTATGTGGGATTAATCGACTCTATAGATATATTCTCAACTCTATAGACACAATTTATATGTACCTATGCTTATGTAAACACGTGTTTACCTACACATAGGCACACATATGTAAGCACACAGATGTGCCTATGAAGAACCCCACCTCAGTGCCGGGGCCGCGCGCGGCGCTCAGCTAGCGGCTGTCTTTATGAACTGACCGTCCCTGCGGGGTGTGGGTATTGGAGCCCAGCTTCTGGAATGCAGAAAAGTGGCCTTGCGCAGTGCAATTCAGCCTTGCGTCGCCACCAAGCGAGGCATGTGGGAGACAAAGTTGACCGAGGCGGGCTCGTGCTCTCGAAGGAATTACAGACAGATTTCTGCCCAGGTGACTCTAATGCAAGCCAGCCTGCGGGAGACAATCTAATGGACGACACAGAGGAAACAGTTCTGCTCGGGCCACAGAGGAGGTATCTTTAAGCTCAACCACGTCAGCTTAGGGAAACAGAAAAGTGTTTATGGGGGAGATGAGGCTGGGGGAAGGGCACTCTGATTGTGTAAGCAGCTGCGTGGCAGGTCTGGGCTGCCACCGCGGGGGCCGGCCACAGCAGGCACAGGGGGACAACATTTGGAAGGCTGGCTGGAGTGCACTAGAGGGTGTTAAGGCTGTGAAAGGGGGTTGCAGCTGCAATCACACGTTTGAGCTAAAAATGCCATGTCCTAGAATGACTTGAAGAAGCCACCAGGGAGATCCTCCTCACTTGTGGGGAGAAGACACATTAAACAAAGGAACGCCGATTTGTAAAATAAGGATATAAAGCAGAGCTGCGTCGTGCCCGCGATGGCACCTTTTTGCTCCTGTTGGCAAAGGACTCTGTCATGAAGTCACAGCGCTGTGGCCACCGCCATCGGGTTTAAATTGTCAACAGATTTCCATGTGTAATAGAAACTTCGACTTTTTTATTACTTCAAAAAGGAACATGGTGCCAAAGCCACAGACTTGGTGTTATTAAGCTTCGGTATTTGAGCCTGGCTGTGCGAGGCTATAATCTAAACACCAGCCTTCCCTCCATCTGACCCGTCTTTCATCCGCATCTGAACCTTGTGATGGCCTCTCGTTACCTAGTGAATGATTGCCAGACTTTTAGGCCTGGTTTACGAACTGCTCTTAGCCCTTTAGCCCTTCCCCTGTCACTTCTCCCGGATGCCTGCTCCCTGGCCACACCCAGCTCCTTGCAGATGCTATGCATCTGCCCTGTGTTTTCCCTCGTCCTCTCCCTCTCCACCCCCTTGACCTGGTTAACCTTTCTTCTCTGGTCCAAAGCCGTGTTCTGTTGCCACCTGCTCTGGCAAGGCTTCCTGATTTCCCATCACAGACAGGGCTTCTCCTTTGCTTTGGCATAGCAACCGTGCCCATCTTTACCATGATAAACTCTTCTGCCATATTGTAATTGCTAATTTAACGGACCCCCTTCCCCACGTGCTCGCGAACTTCCAAGAGCAAGGGCTGCCTCTCTCAGCCTAGATTCCAGTGCCGGGCACAGTGTAGAGATAAGAAAAGGATTGCTGAATGGAAGAAGTGTGGTGCTAGGAATCCAAACACTTTGCGATGTCTGCCGCAAGACAACATTTAAACATTTTAGGGTCCTGGAGACAGCTTCCGTACTTAACATGAAAAAAATAAAAGAATCCATCCTGGGGATGCTGAAAAAGGCAGGCTCCTCTTTGTTAAATGTTAAATTGAGGAATTTAACATCTTCTGCCCTGACTTGGGTCGGCACACAAATACAGTCAGGCTTCCTGCTTCAGCATCGGGTGGCCTACCAGCTGCACCCCTTTCTGAGCACTGTTTTCTCTCCCACATCAAGTTCCCGGAGGGCAGGACCTGGGAACGGGCATTTTAGCATTTTTCCTGAGAACCCCCGACCCAAGCAAAGTCCCCGATCAATGTAATATTGGTAAACATAGGATAAAGCGGCGGGGGGGGGAGGGTTGAGAGTAATAACACACATCAAAGCCGTTTTTATGGTTCAAGAATCCTCAGCAAGAATCAAACCCAAGAGTAAAGTGTATACAGCAGTCCCTGCTAATCCACAGGGGACCCATTCCAAGACCCACAGTGGATCCCTGAAACTGTGAATGGTAACAAACCCTGTGTATACTATGTTCTTTCCTGTGCATACATCCTATGGTAAAGTTTAATGGATTAAACTTTACAGGCACATTAAGAAATTAGCAACAATAATTAATAATACAATAAAACAATTGTAACAATATACTGTAATAAAAGTTATGTAACTATAGCCTCTCAAAGTATCTTACTGTGCCATACTCAGCCCTTCACTTAAAGGAAGCCCCCGCATCGGGTGCTTTTTGGCACACCTGAATCGAGACCATCATTGCTCTTGCACTTTGGGTTCCTGAGTAAAATAAGGGTGGCTTGAACACAAATGCTGAGATACTGAGACAGTCGATCTGAGCCCCAAGACAGCTACTGAGTGAGGCAGGAATGGACGTCTGTATAGAGCGGAGAGCCTGGACAATTCACATCCCGCGTTGGATGGAGCTGGACCGTGTAAGGTTTCATCACACTACTCAGAATGGCATGCAACTTAAAACTTACAAATTTTTTATTTCTGGAATTTTCCATCTAACGTTTTCAGGCCCCGGTTGACCGTGGGTAACTGAAACCACAGAAAGCAAATCCGTGGATAAGAGAAGGGCTGCCGTATTTTGCAAACTGTCATAGAAGGGCACCGTGACTTCAAAATTCAACCTCTCGTCTGCTTCCTTCATTCTGTGATTTTTGAAACATTGATGAAACAAGGACCAGGACCAAGATTTTCTGAATGTCATGTCATCCTACTAGGATATTGGAACAAAGGCTATAGACGTGAGCAGTCAGAACAGCTTGAGAGGTGAGGGAATGTCATTACAAAAGACCCTGTCGTGAGGGAGTGAGGCAGGCCTGTGTCCCTCGACTTGCGAACAAATAAATAGAGCACTTTGCAGGGCCTTGGGGTGACAGGCCTCCAGGGTTCTGGCCGTTTTCTGGTTCCAAAGAGTAAATCACCAGTTCACAAAAATGAGCTCTCAGCCTCCTGACCAGAGGGCTTCCATTAGACTGTGAACTACCCCCAGGCTGGAGAAGATGGGGAGGAATTTCTGGTACGGTGGTTCTGATGACGTCAGGTGGGGGAGACCAGTGTCTCCCACTGAAAAGAGGAGAAAGAGGGGACTAAGGAAGTCTAGTGGGGCTTTTCCTGCCCTGTCCCCGATCTTATGAGGGTGTGCGACTGCTCCCAGACTGCTGATTCCTTCCTGAGATGAACTGTGGTTCTCTTACTGTGGTGAGGGAAGGTTCTAGACCACAGACAGGATGACTGAGCAGAAGGGAAATACATGGTCATCTGCTGACAGAGGTGCTTTGCTGACAGGTGACTCAAGGACCACATCTTAATGATCTGGAGAGAAAAAGGCTTAGAGGTGAAACCCTGTTCAAAATAATGCTGTGGCCACAAGAAGACTAGAACCATCAGTAAAAATAAAAGCATGGCTCCGAAATTTCCCTTACCTTTGAAACTAAAGGCTGAAAGGAAACCTAAATATATGTTGCCAGGTGGCTAAAGAGAAGATTAGGGGATGCATCTTTGCTGAATAGAGAACCATGGTCTGGGTTTTTATTTAAATTTTTTAAAAAAATTGATCATGAGGTAGAAAAACCTTGAGATTAGATGGACCTAGAAGCGAAAGAAGAAATTACTGCAAATGGGTTTTTGTTTTGTTTTGTTTTTTAGTTAATTCCCCCAATACTAAAAATGAAGGAGACAAATTCTCCTTTTTCCTTCATATCTATCTATAGTGCTTTAAATGTATTTAAAAATAAAATGGCTTTAGTTAATACAGGATTCTAATTGCACTGTGAGACTACATAGTGAAACCGTAACGTTTGAAAATGACAAATCTAAAAGACACAGCAAGATGCAATGATTAATATTTACTATGTGGCCACTTGAAAACTGATTGGCTCTTAAGTACTGAAAGAAAGTTCTGTAGGACAGAGCTGTATTTGAACTCTCACCTTGCAGCACCTTTTAAGTTCTTGCTAATATAGTCTAGAATAAAAGAAGTAACAGTCAGGCAAAAGGTTCTGATAGAAAATATAAATCCTGGCTTAAGAAAACTCAATGTGTGTCTATCACATAATAATAATAATAATAACAATAATAAAAACCAGAAAACAAAAATTAGAGGCGATTATTTATATTTAAATAAATTTTTTCAGATTTGCTCCGAGGCTGTTTTAAGCAAACATTTGTCATCATTTACTCCCCCTTTTTGTTCTACACACAATTTTTAGCAATAAATTTAACACATAAAACAAGCCAAGTATACTTTATTACCCATTTGTTGTATCACTACGTCTTCTACAGCTCTGTTCTTTGAATAAATAGGTGCCTCTTTCTCTGCTATGGTTTCAAAAACATGAACATTGACACCAGGCAGGTCTCTGTGACCCTGCACTATTGAAAGTCTCAGACTGTCATTTGTGTTTCTTGGACAAGCGCAACCCATCTATCTGACACGCTGTGTCTCTGCGGAATTCTGGGACATGATTATGACTAGCTTCTCTAACTATTAAAGTACTTCCTGTGTCCTTGGCCACTCTGACCCACGATGCCAGACACAACAGCTTCCTGCCCCAGCTAAACTGTCTCCCTTCTTCGCTTCTCACCGAGAGTGACCTCGGAGGCCAAGGTATGTCTAGGTGGTGATCCTGTGTCACCAGGAGACACCAAAGTGTCACATCGCATTGCTCCTGTGATGGGAAGCCTCATAGGAAAGGATGACTGAGAAGGCAATTTCTCCAAACTAAAAGCGCCTCGTCCCTTCCTAGTCTATCCTTGACATGTTACTCCCTCTTCCCCTCATGGGCAATGTTACCGTCTCTCTCACAAATGTGCTCATTAATTCAGATATTAATATAACATTTATGGAGCTCTCACTATGGGCCAAATACTATACTCAGCGAACACATAGTGCTTGTTATTCAAACCAAACACTGGTTGAAAATACTTAAAATGCTTTTTACTCTTCATAACATATCATCCCCATTTCACAGCTGAGCAAACCGACGTAAAGAGAAAGGTCGGTTACCTTGCGGAGGCTAGTTAGACGGCAAGTGGTAGAGCTCCGAGTGAAACCCAAACGGGTCTGGTGCCCGGGCTCACGCCCTTAACCACGTCCCTAGCTTGCCTACGCAAGGTTTGTTATGCCTCTTAAGACACACTATAGTCCTACAAGGTAGATGTATTCATGGCCTGATGTTGCTGACGGAGAAATTGAGGCACAGATGGCCGTGTCATTGTCCTACCGTCACACACGGAAACCCAAGCCTTGTAATTTCAGAGGCTTCCAGCTTTTTTTCCTCCGTGGGTCCTCCGAAGGTGACAGTGCCGGATACTGGCTTTCCGCAGGAAGTGTTTAAGAAGGACCTCCCTGCAGAGGGTTAAGGAGATTAGCAGCTACCTGAAGGAGGGGTGGGTGGGTGCCTGACTGAAGCAGAAGAGCTCTGCCATGGTTCCAAGGGGCAGGCACGACCTCTGCATCCTTGGCGGGGTGCAGTCCCGTACACTTGACGGGGACTCGACTTCAGGGGCAGGGAGGGAATTGAAATCTCCGGGCGGAGGGGGGCGGGTCGGATTCTCAGGTTCCGTGTCTCTAGGAGTCAAGGCTTCCTCGGAGCTGGAACAGCTTCCCGGGCTCACTCTCGCGCACCTGCAGACCAGGTTAAACTGCCTGCCTGATCAGGGATCACGCAGCTCCAGGGAAGGACCGCTATTTGCATTTGAATGAATGTTGAGTTCGGAGGGGCAGGTTCCTCCTCGAGAAGGACGCAGAGCGATTGCTGATATCCTGGGGAATCTTTGACCAGCTCATTATTTTCTTCTCACAGGGTAGCGCTGAAATTTTTAATTTTTTTCAAGTCTTCTTTTGAAAGCTTGGCTCTCTTTATCCCCATGATCATAATTATAATAATTTTGAAACATCAGTCTGCTCAGACCTCAAGGTGTTGAACGGATAATTTCACTTTAATGAATTTGTCACATATGAGCTTATTTTCCACATCTGTCCTAAGCTGAATCGCTAACTGGTTAATATGAGAACTGTTCCATTTCATTAGCTTCTCCCCGTTGGTTTCCTCGAGGTGGAATGGAGGCACTGCCAGTCGCAAGCCCTGTCAGCTCGTTCTTTTCAGGCGAAGCAAGAATTCGAGTCTATTTTAAGGCACCGATTCTAATGAAAGAGAATAAAACAATGAAGCAGTGTCTTCATCCTATGTGCCCTGTGGTTTCTGAGAGAGTCGCAAGTGCTTGTCATGGATTTCATCAAGACTTGTACCTGAGGCCCTCTTCGGTAAACTTGTAAGTACGGCCACAAAGTCCTGGCAGAAATGGGGAGAGAGAGGGAGAGCTTTGACTGATGAACACAGGAAGGGATAGGAGAAGAAAAAAGAAGGCCGTAGGTGTGGAAGGGGTCCCAGGAGGCTTTGTTGAGGGTCTAACGTTTGAGTATATCGATTTCTAACCTTTCTAGGAAGGAGGTCTTTTGATAGCTATGGTGAGCCAGGAGGATGTTTCTGGAAGCAGTTAAAGATGAAAAAGATGTCAGTGAATCACTGAGCCTCCCGGGAAGGGAAATGTGGCACCTCCTTTGTAGGGGGTGGAGAGACACTCCTGGCTTGAAGAGAAAACCTGGCGCACACTGTCAGGAGGCGTATTGCCTCTCCTAGCAAGAAGGTTGTGTGCGCTTCAGGGACATTTAGTTCGATGACTCTGTGTCATCAGGGTCCACTTATCTAGTCCAAAACAAGATCCAGTCTTCGCTGTCTTTCTGCTCCATGTCCTTGGCATTGGTTTCATTCTTAAACTTCCTCCTCGGGGTTTTACGACAGCTCGCCAGCCAAAACTGGGGCTTTGTGTTTTCTTGCTCACTTGCCTGGCGTGGGGGAAGGGTGAAACTCTCTCTTCTTCATTCATGGAAGAAAAACCCTTCGCGGCAGTCTCACTGGGCCATTCTAGGTCTTGTGCCACTCTGATACCAGTGGCTAGCACCCAAGCACTATCAGGAGGCCTGAGCTCCAGGACTAGCCCTGGCAACAGGTGTGGGCTTACCTGGATTACCCTAGACAATCAAATCAGGGTCTGCCCTTGGGGCTGGTGAGAAGGTCAGCTTTCTCTGAGACACAGGGACTATTCAGAGAAAGGGTGGAGTCTGGAGAGGTTAAGAGGAAAGAAGTAGAGTAATAGTACTCATGACATTAATCTACAAAACAGCGTCGCCAATATTACTGTGAAGAAGGTACGAATCTCAGCTGAAGTCTACTGACCCCACAGGTAGATCAAGACTCCATCACCTCCTCCTAATGGCCTGAGACCAGACTTTTTTGCTCAGGTGCTCACAAGCCCCACAAACATGAAGAAAATGGAAATGAAACCAGAAAACTGAGAGCAGCACCCCAAACTCAGCTATGAGAAGAACTGAGCACATGCGTGGGAAGCTCTGTGTGCTGGCTGTGTCAGTTTCGTTGTGCACGGTATTCCGTTAGCGTTTGGAAGGGGCCTGCTCTGTGCACCCCAGGATTTCAATATCCAAGCAGAAGAAAGAGTGAAGGAGCCCCAGAGCTTTGTGGTCCCTAGAAAGCGCTCTCTTACTTGGTAAAACTGGTAAAACCATCTCTGGAACAGTCTTAGACACCTCTGTTCATTTTGTTAATTTTTATACACATTATCTCAAGTGTACTTTTATACCTCTTTAGTTATGCAGAAATGTCTCATAATTGTCCTTTCTATGTATCTGGCAGTTCACCCTTTGGGAATAATACATCGTGAATTTGGGAATAATACATTTTTTAAAAAAGATTTTATTTATTCATGTTTAGAGAGAGGGGAAGGGAGGGAGAAGGAGAGAGAAAGAAATATCAGTGTGTGGTTGCCGCTCATGCACACCCCAATGGGGACCTGGCCAGCAACCCAGGCACGTGCCCTGCCTGGGAATTGAACCAGCGACCCTTTGGTTTGCAGGCCGGTGCTCAGTCCACTGAGCCACACCAGCCAGGGCAGATTGTGTCATCTGTTTAAGCTAAAATTAGGAATGCTGAGGAAAGAGCCACATCCTCTCAGATTATTCAGTATTTGTACTCCCAGTGTCTATTTTTAAATAGCTGTGAAGTTAATCACAGATGTCCCAGGAAGAGCTGGATGTGGATAGTCTTGCAGTGCATTCAAGTGCAATGAACTTGAACTAGCCCAGGTCCAGTGGGAGACACCACAGGAGCCCGACAAGAACAGAGGCTAAAAGTTTGGCATCGGATAAAGACTGTGACAGGGAGGAGAGAGCCACCAATGTCGGCAGCAAGAAAGAGCTTGATTTCCAGTGCTAAGTGTGCAGTTAGGGACCCAGGGGATGAAGTCAAGGGCTCAGACCCTGAGAACAGCTAAGAGAGAGAAAAGACGGAAAGAGCTAGGGTTACACAAGGGCCAGCAGCCAGAATCCGTGTGTATTTTCTTTCCTCTGAAATGGAAGCCTGGCCGATACGTTCTCCCTGTACCCGCCAAGTTGTCCCAGTCTTGGGGTACACGCTGGGACCCAATGGCCAACAGGAAATGAACAGCCAGGCCATTCCAGAGGGTCTTGAAACTCCCAGGGGAGCAGAAAGGGCTAAGAGTGTTTGAAGGAAGACAAGAAGAGTGGAAGACACTCATTTGTGATAAAGAGGCTACTGAGTTGAAGACCATATCGACTTGAATTTGGAGCCGGTGTTCTCAGCTTCCATGTGAGGAATGTCTGGGGCTGGATCGTTCTTGGTTGCTGGGGGCTTTCCTGTGCATTGTGGGATGTTTAGCAGCATCCCTGGTCTCTGCTGCCTAGATCAGCGGTCCCCAACCTTTTTGACACCAGGGACCGGTTACGTGGAGACAGTTTTCCCACGGACTGGGGGTGGGGATGGTTTCAGGATGACTCGACGCATTACATTCAGGCTCACCCCCGGCTGTGTGGCCCAGTCCCTAACAGGCCAGGACCGGTGCTGGTCCACAACTCAGAGGCTGGGACTCCTAGCGTAGCTCACGAAACGTGTGTTCAGTAAACACACAGGGCAGCTGAATTCTCCTCTCCTTACCTCTGACTCCCTGACTTCCTGGGAGCTCAGAGTCCTGGGGAATCCTGAGCTCCTTTGAATCTAAGTGGGGGTGAGACTGGGTCCCAGGAGCCAGCCAGCTGCTGTGTAAGGGGAGGCTCTGTCGGGGTGGGGGGAGGTCTGGGAGCTGGGATGGTGGGGGTCGCTGGGAAGGGCTCTTGGGGCCAGAGATTAAAGGTTCTTTAGAGCAGCTCCTTAAACTCGAAGTCACCTACAATTCTTGTAAAACCCGGGGTGGCTCTAGAACCCTGCTTTTCTAGACTCTGGTGTGGCGGCCCCGACAGCCCTTTAAGCAGCGAGGGCCCGCAAGCATCGGTGAAAGGAACCTCTTCTTCTGAGTGTTTCTTTGTAAAGCAAGCTCGTTAATAAAGGGACTGGCCATAGAGAAGCCGCAGGACACAAGAGAGTCAAAGAAACCATGCTAGGAAGACGAGTGGAGAGGCAAGGAGGGAAGGACAAGTAAGGCCTCCCCCTGCCTGATAAACAAATGATCAGATAGAAAGCCACAGAGTGGCTTGAAGCCTTAAAGATCAAGAGTCTCAGAGAACCTTATAAAATTACAGCTTCGTAGAGCAGGTAGTAAACTTATGGAACCAATTATCCCAAAGCTTTAGTAAAGATTAAAAACACCGTTACAAAAATGCTATAAATAAAATAGTAAATTATATACTTGCGGTAGGCTATGGAGGGAAGGAAGGATATTTTGGAACTAACACCTCCCTAACGTTTGAGGCTGACACGCGTGTAAGCTCTTTGCTCACAGTCTCTACACCGAACGTAGGGATTGATGATTCACAAAGGATCCCTTCCCTTGCTGCCCTGTCTCCGGGTGTGGAGCCTGGAAGATGCAGTGTGGATGCTGGCGCGGTAGCACGGCCAGTGCTTTGATGGCTTCTGACAACCAAGGGCCAGGTGTTCGAAGTGAGTGCTGTGCGGGGGAATCCAGAGTCCCTGGACCTCCCTCTTGGATGCCACACTGAGCCGAGCTCCCCAGTCATTCTGGTGGCAGCAGGATGTATGGAAAGAAGCCCAGATATGCTGCCCTGGGCGCTGGGGCTCGACGCCGGGGCTCAGCTCCCCAACACCAGCTCCGTGTATCCCATTGCGTTAGTATCTCTTCAATGATTTCCTAAGGTGTCGGTAGGACGAGGAGCCTCTCCTTGCTCTGGTCATGGCATTTACTGAATCCATTCATTGATTATACAATTAATCGTCAATTACTGCATGCCCGGCACGGAGTAAACGAGAAGAAACAAAATACGGGCTCTCACCCCTTGTGACATGTACCCTCCAGTGGGGAAAAAATGCACCTGGCACAGTTTGTAATTTTTTAATTTATCTTGTCGATGACATAGGAAAGTACCGTGAAGGATAGTTCACAATCTCATACGTTCAGGAGCGTTCTCACATGGGATGGTTCTTGCGAGGTCTCTCTAAGGCAATGACTTTGACGCAGAAACCCCGAGGCTGAGGAGGAATTAGCCCGGCAAAGAGCAAGGAGAAGGACATTCATGCTACACGGACACTTCTGCGAGGACGTTCATGCTAGAAGGACATTCATTCCAGCAGTAGAGAAAGATGGGAAAGCAGGGTGGATCTTGAAGACCGACGGTGGTGAACAGCAGGGCTGGGGTTAAGAGAGCTGCCTGCTGCTGGCGCTGGGCAGACCATCCACAGAGGGTCTTCTGGCCCCAGCCAGTCCGGTTTTCCTTCTACGGGCGCTGGGGGTCCAGGGAAAGGCCTTGAGCAGCGACTGCCTTCACCTGCGCTAGGGCTCAGCATACTCCAGCCCTCGGCCCTGAGGTGGGGATGGGGACTGGGGCTCGAGTTTGGATCTAGCAAATTCAGCTGCCCAGAGGGCCCAGAGAGATGGGCAGAGGCTGCTCCAGTCGCCCACCTGGACGGATACTAAGAGTTCTGTGTCATTGTCCAGCCTGTCAGACACACGGTGACTTCGTGACAGAGAAGAGGGGTAGCATGAACAAGTGAAACCCGTGAAAGCAAAGAGTTCCATCACTGTCCTCTGGCATGGGGTGGGGGGTGAACAGGGAAGCGGGTCCCACACAGAACCCAAGAGTCAGCCCTGAATTACGTTTTGTGCTTACAAACATTTTTTCCCAAAGTAACAAACAAGAGCTGTAAAGACCTCAAAAATGATTTAATATTCCAGACTCTGTCATCTGCATGTGGTATTCCCTCAGGTTTAGGGGATTATTCAGAATATTATTATCTGTTAAAAGGATCAGCCTCTAACTGGTAGCTGGTAGATGAAACTGCGTCTTTTTTTTTTTTTTAACAAAAATCATCTTATGATGAATTTTGCAGGAAGGAAATAAATTCACATTATTCTCATTTGCCTTAGTCTTTTTGGTCACTTATCTATAATCTTTTATCCTACAGATACAGGCTGAGTCTTAGCTCATTGTATTTAGAAATCGGGGATCACTAAGGAAGGAAGAGGGTTGATCTCAAACTTGGAAAGGGAAACCTTTCTTGTTTTAGCTCCTAGACCCCTAGATAAATTTTCTGGTGATGGACTGGTAATTTGGGAAACAGGGAGAAAGATGGGGCTTGGAAGTCTGCCATATAGTTTTTCGCCAAATAATTCACTTTTCTTGCCTCACTTTTAGCATAAAGTTTTCAAAAAAGAAATTCTTACACTGTTGTGGCTTTCCCTTCACCTACCCACTTCCGAAAAAGGTGTCTCCAAGTTGGAATCCAGCAAAGAAAAGATGAAATTCAGTATTTGCCCCCCCACCCCCACCCCGACTCTGGAAGGCACAGACCAGATTAGAGAGACCGAATTGCCCGGGACTGTAAAGTCAGTCTACCTGAAGACTTTGTTTTAATTCTGTCCAAGAGTCACCCACAGCTTGCTTCCTGAGCGTCTCAAAGCCACCTGGGCAGAAGTTGGGGCACGGTCTCATCTACCTATTTTGACATGTGATTTCCCCAGGAAGGAGCTTCCCAGCTGCTGTCTAGACTTGGAGATGAAAGCGAAAATAAACGCTCAGAAGATTTGTATGTAATATGTTTAGAAAGCCAGAGTTCTAAGACCTGAGTTCTAAGGCCCCCTCCTTCCTGTTGGCTGTCGGCTCAAGAATGAAAACATAAAGGAGGGACATCGACACTTAGGAGCTCAAAAGAGGAAAGCATGATACACAAAAACAAGGTTAGAGAAGAGCCTTCTGCTGCGTTATCAGCTCTAAGAATAATTAAAGGGTTTTGGAACCTCAGTGGCCACCACTGCACTGTTTAATAGTAATTATTGGGTAATTACATATTATTATATGAGAGACGTATAATTATATAATTGTTATCATTAAGTATGATGTTGACCATTGTGGTTCTAACCCCTTCTTCATATGTGGGGCCTCCCTGTGGGATGGTTATTGAGATAATAAGGGATAAAATAGAGACGAAGGAAAGTAATTGGGTGAGGGCATGTTTGCTTGGCTAGAACCACGGATGGGGAGACGGAGCCTTGGGATTCAGAGACACCTGTCCCGGGGCAGTTGGGTTGGCGTCTCTGACTGACCTGTGAGCTAATTATTCTCAGAGAATTCCTGGCACGGAGTGTTCTGGCTCTATTTTTCTCCACGGCCTCTGCCGAGTGTCTAACTCGGGCCTCACTGAAGGCTCGGAGGGCGTCTCTGTGACCTCTTGCCTTGGCTAGAGTAAGATTCTGGGGACGCTTGTTCTCCCCTGTCCTGCGGAAGTGGCCTTGGGCAGCTCTGAGGGAAATGGGTGAGTGCGAACTGTCAGCGCCCGGCCTCTGCTCAGCGTAGCACAAGGCACGGCCAGGCTTGTTTGCGTCCCAGCCCCGCGGAGGGAGTGGCCAAGCAGCCTGTGAGGGGTTTTCCAAAGGCAACTGGATCAGTGGGAGGCAACTGGATCAACCGGGCTCTGGGAAAAGGCCACGGAAGGTGTGCCTTGGCTGAGCGCACCTCGCCCTAGAAGTTTCCTCTCTAGGGGAGGTCATTGCTGAGGGAAAGGGTGGCAGTAGTTTTCAGAAGGGAAACAATGCCCCACATGGTGCCATAAATAATTCAATTTCTTCTCCACAAGCACATTTTCAAACGCTCACTGGGAAAATGGCCCCTAGAGGCGGCTGAGGCCCACGTCTGTGGTTTATTCTAATGACACTCTTCCTGGAGAGAGTCAGGTGGAGAGAAAGCCATTCAAAATTAGACCGAATGCAGGAAAATAAAGGCCAGCCGAGCTCGTCAAATCAAGTCTTTAAGACAAAACATTGGATTTCTCTGGTTCTTTCTCTCCTGAGAACTCGTGTTATTCTCAAAAATCTGCATTTAGTGAGTTCTTTCTTTCTTTAACAGGAGGAAGAAGTAGAAGGTAATAGGGGTGTCTCTAAATGTGGGCCAGTTATGCCTTAAAATAAGGATCTTAAAATACGCCTTTCATCCCCTCAGTCCAGTGCTGCTATCTTTGGACTCTGTGATTAACAAGAGTTTTCTCTTATGTTTGGGTCTAATACGTACACAATTTTTCACCCACCCCAGAATTAGAACTCCAACTTCCGATTTTCATATTTTACTGTAAGATAATAGAAGGTTGGTGTGAGCAGGAGGTAAATTTAGCACTAAAATGAATAACAGGCTTGGGATCAGGGGAGCTGAAGGGTAGGGTGTGCATTCGGGTCGATCCATTTTGGGTATTTTTAAGTAGCATTTGACATTTGGATCTTTGGGCCAGCCTGGGTGGCTGGGGCCCTATTGAGTCAGCCACACTGAGTCAGGAGAAAGAGCCGTCTTTGCAGTCACCTTGACCATCAGGAAAGGGTTCTCCTTCCCAGGGGAGTTTCATTTGACTTGTGATAATTGGGTCGTGTTAGCCGGCCGCCTGACTTTTCAGTGGCCATGTTAGTTGGAGGTGTGGCTGCAATACAAGAGCCTGGGACCCAGAGTTAGAAGACTGTGGTTAGGGTGACAATGAACTTTAACATTCAAAGCAGGGCACTTTTGAGAGTCTAAGGAGGCCCTTTCATAGTTTCTGTGGAACACCAGGTAGCAATGGGACTGTCCGGGACTAACTGGTATATGCAGCTGCCCACACTAGTCCCAAGTGAGTCACCTCAACCTCTTTGAGCATCAGTTTTATCAATTTTAAAATAACAACAACAACAACAAAAGCCTGTCCTGTCTATCTCACAGGGTATGAGGTTCAGATGAGACCGTCAATGTGAAGAGTGGATTTTAAAAAGACTCACTTTAGCCCTGGCTGGTGTGGCTCGGTGGATTGAGCGCCAGCCTGTGAACCAGAAGGTCACTGGTTCAATTCCTGATCAGAGCACGTGCCTGGGTTGTGGGCCAGGTCCATGGCTGGGGACGTGCGAGAGGCAACCAGCTGATGCTCCTCTCACACAGTGATGTTTCTCTCCCTCTCTTTCTCCCGCCCTTCCCCTCTCTCTGGAAATAAATAAATAAAATCTTAAAAAAATAAATAAAAGGACTCGCTTTATAACTTACAGGTCATTTCCAGGTATCTAAAAGGAGCCCAGAGGAGGAATGAAATGAGTGAAGGTGATCAAAGGTACGAACTTCCATTTCTAGGATAAATTCGTTCTGGGGTTGTGAGGAGTCACAGTGACTGTAGTTAACAATAGTGTATTGTTCATTGGAAAGTTGCTAAGAGAATAGATCCTAAAAGTTCCCATTAGTAAGAAAGGACTATGGACAATCATGTGAGGTGAATGGTCTTGTCTAGACGTAGTGCGATAATCGCTTTGCAACATATGCAAATGTCAAATCACTTTGTCGCACCCCTAAAATGAATACAATGATATGTGTCAATTATATCTCAATAAAATTGGGGGAAGAATCATATGAGAGAGGGAAGTAAGTCTTCAAATAGTATTATAAGTGATCTGGATTTTTTTTTACAAATTAAATGAATAATAAAAAGGGAGCCCAGAGACGTAGCAGTCCTTAAAAGTGCTAAGCCCTGAATGCAGGCTCACTGAGGTCTAATTTTTGATGACAAAGGGACTGCCTCACTGTGACGTCCCCGCCTCTGGCACAGCCGTGGGGCCAGTTCCGTTATTGCAAGGAAGAATGGAGTCCACTGCAAGGGAGAGGTTACATAGCGTTTCTGTGTTTTTCTCTCGGTCAGAGAGTGAGGAAAATCAGTTTTCTCTCTAGGGTTTTCAGGCTCTTTTAATCTCATCTCCAAGAAATTAGCATCAGGAAGCCAAGGAATGGCATCTCGTTCGAGGTTTTAGTGCGGTTTTTAAAATGTTTAAAAAACGATGAGGTACCCAGCTTGTCTGTCTGCTCATAACGGTGTTGGTGGTCTCTTAAGTGGTAACAATTAATATATTGTTGCTTTTGTGCCATATAATTTCCCCATAACGCAAAACCTAAATATAATCCCTTCGGCTCCATCAGAAGAACGTAGCTGAAAGTGGGGGCCATGGCAATCTCTGTGGGGTTGGGGTTGGGGCGGTGGCGGGGGCTGGGGGGCTCTTTACGTACCCAAGGGCCCCAGAGCTTAATTAACTCACTGCTTCATATGCTGATCTTGACTCAGAGATAGATGCTGGGGCTTGAAGGTCAAACTTTTAAAAATATATTATTAGGAAACTTGTTATAATTATATGGTGAAAGCATAACGTGCTTGGGGCCCAATGTTGATTAATGTTAATTTTGGGGTAAACACAGGGAGAGAAAGACAGGAAAAGCCAGTGGACTCCGAAGCTAAAAATATCCTTGAGACTCAGCATCTGTGAGTGTACAACCCGACAATTACTCCTCAACAGCGATAACCCGTCTTACATAATTAACCTTGAGGCCCATCTGGATAGCTAGAGCGTCTCTCCCGGAATGTAACGACCACCGCCTTCCGGAGACGCCCACACCGTGTGCGACTCCATGTTGCCCATTCACGACCAGAGTCTTCTCTTTCTGGAATCTAGGTGGTATGTTGTTCACCGCGGACTAAATCTGTTGGGGAGGTGACCATGATGACAGCGCAGGAGATATCCTCGTGGAGGGGGATGGGATTTGGGAAGGAGACGCAGACGTGGAGAGGAACTTGCAGCTTAGTTTCATTAAAGCCACGGGGAGAGGCTTCCCACCCCAGAGGGCTTCCCGCTTGGTTTCCCTTGGGGAAGCCTAGGAAAGAAGATGTTAAGCAGCCCTTCAGCATCCTGGCACTGATTCGTACAGGCCGTGTCCAAACTAAAGAGAAAGCAGGTGACTCAGGCGGGCAGGAGAAGGCATTTTAGGTTGTGAGTGGGGAATAAAATGGAATACAGTAAACTAGACCTGGCTGGCAATTCCATGGGCGTGGAGGTGGCGAGCGGCAGACACTGAGGGGCTGCCTCTCCTTTAGAGAGCCTCTGAGCCGGTCGCAGTTACCTGACCGCTGTATTTTCCAGGGCAGAACCTCTCCTCTTCCTCCTTACCAACGGGACCCTGGTTGTGTTGAGATAAACCGCCCTGCCTCCCACGGCTTTGTGTTTCATTAAGACAGTCCCGGTCACCTCATCTCCCTTCTAGCACTGGTTGGGGCCGCAGCACATTTTGCCTAGTGAGACGTCAAGGGAATGTTTGCTGAGGGATGGAGGCCCCTGGAGAAGGTGGCTTTGCTTGTAAAATAAGACAACCAGGAAGACGCAGACACCCGGAGCCTCCTCTCCTAGATGTCTGGGCTTGCCTGTGGTGCCGGAAGGCTGCCATCTTGCTTTTGTGAAACGAGCTAACGTGAACACAGCCAACCTGTCGAGGGGGAAGGAGCTGAAAGACAGGAGGAACTTGGCTCACAGGTGACGTCAAGGAGCTCATGAGTGAACTCACCTTGGAGCTGCCCTACCTTTGAACTTCTTACCATGTGACTAACGCTCTGGTTGAGTCAGGATTCTATTACTAGCAGCTGAAAACGCCCTAACTGATAACGTACTTTTAAAGGAGAGTTATAGATCTTTAATAACAAATGCATTTTTTTTTTTTTTTTTTTTTTGCCCATAGGAGGAAACTCAAATCCTTAGGAGGGGCCTTCTGAGCCCTGTGCTAGACAATGCTTAAGATTATTAATTACAACCGCAATAACAACTTGCACATGTGTGGGCTATATACTTTCCGAAGTACCTTGACATTGACCCTGACCTTCCAGGCAGGTAAGATGAATGTTATCATCCCTATTTTTAAGACGAGAAAATGAACACAGGAAGTAGAATGATTCACCTGACACTACAGAGCCAGGATAAAATGCCTAACTCTGGCAAAGAGAAATGTTTGGGCCGTGAGAAAGTGTAAAAGCAGGAAAGGATTGAAAAGCGGGAACTCAGGAGGGACCTGGAAGGCCTTCGGTACCAGGTTTAAATTTCCGCTCTACTTCTTATTAATATTGTGGCCTTAGACAAGTAACTTAAATCTCACTGAACTTTAGCTTCTTCACCTGGAAAATGACAGTGATAAAGCTCATATCACCAGGACATTTCAAGGAACGGTATTTAAAGTATTGAATCTAGTGCTTGGTACGTGATAGATTTCCTTCTCCTCCACACCATCTGCCCCTGACTGAGAGAAGCTGAAGTCATTCCATTCTTGTTGCTGTTTAAAGATGAACTGGGCAACCATGAGTCCCGAACAATGGCAAAGGACTAACTAGAGCTAATTATTTCCAGAAATCCTTCACAATGCAAAGAGCCTATGGCAAGAGAGAGAAAATAAAACAAAGAATAAAAATTGCAAGTGTTTCTGGTCAGTTGGTGAAGACGAATGATATAAACAGGACGTTGCATTGGAGGCAGGGCTGCTCTGGCCGGGCAGCTCAGTTG
Organism: Mormoops blainvillei; assembly: GCA_004026545.1. NCBI lineage: Eukaryota > Metazoa > Chordata > Mammalia > Chiroptera > Mormoopidae > Mormoops > Mormoops blainvillei. The sequence goes on along the minus strand of PVJD01007127.1, from coordinate 15,701 downwards.
GTTGGAGCATCATCCCCTGAGACCAAAATATTGCAGGTTTGATTCCTTGTCGGAGTGTGTACAGGAGGCAGCCAATCGATGTTTCTCTCTCCCTTCTTCTCGCTCTAAAATCAATAAATATATCCACAGGTAAGGATTTGAAAAAAAAAAAAAGAAATGGAGACAGGGCTGGGAAATTTATGTGGGAAGAAAAATAAGACCATAAAAGCAGGCCAGGAAGGAGCTGGCGACGCACAAGTCTGGGGTCAAGCAAAGCTGGGCCGTCGGGGTGCATGAGCTAAGCTCCCAGGCAGAATTCATAAACAAGTGCCCAGCCGGAGGGAACATCAAGCTGACCCTCCCGCCCTGCCCAGCCTCTCTTAGGGTTAGCTCTACATTCCTTCCAGTCTCACCTCTTAATAAGATGAAGTGACCGAGGAGGAATTTGAAGAAAATCCAGAGAAAGCAAATGAGAGAGATTAAACGGCTGGAGGGCAGAGCTGGAGGAGCCGCTGCGCGGTCTCTGGTAGAAACAAGAGCGAGAACCCAGTGATTTCAGCGCCTCAGGGAATGTCGTATGGAGGTCAGGATTCGGCCCTTTCCCCTTTCCATACGCTCTGCACCTGGTCAGGTGTCTGTCCATCCGATGTGCAGGTAACTGTTTACTGATATTGGCGATGGAAGGGTCTAACTGTCTTCTGGAAATTTAGATTGAATATTATGAAGAACTTGGTGACGCGACGTATTAGAGAGCCTGGAATAAAAATAATGAAAACTTCTCTTAAGAACATTTTAGAGGATACTGTAGAAAAGCTGTAAAGTTTGTTTTTATTCCATGTATTTAAGCCAAGTAAGACCAAACGAAAGAAAATCAGTGTTAAAGAGCAAGCAGTCAGATCATCAAACTCTGCATTTACGTGCCTGCCCTGCTCCTTACTGGCGGTATAATTTGGGGCAAGTTCATTAACGCCTCCGAGTCTCAGTTTCCTTCTCTGTAAATTTGGGGTCAGGGTACTACTCACCTCGCAGAGTGTGAGGGTTAAAGGCAATAGTGCCTATTAGCACTCAACACAGTGCTTAGACCACGGGAAAAGATTGAAAAGCATGGGTATTGTGTTTAGGAGTGTCAATAAATATCAGCCTTTATCGCCGAGTAGGTCTAATCTGTTTGTTTTAAGAGGGGTCTTAGAATTTTCTTCGTCTCGGACCCTTCTGGTAATTCACTAACCTCCCCCTATCCCTGGCTCTGGCGGCCCTGCCGTGATGCCCGGACTCCAGGTCCACGCCCACTCCTTTCCTCCTGCAGCTCCTTCCGAAGAGGGACGCGGCGTGGCTGCTGTCGTCACATGTGCCCCAACTCGGTCCCAGTCACACGGTATGAGCGCGCCCCTGACCCACGAGGTGGCCCGCTCTTCTTTTCCCTCTCCCCTTACTCTTTCTTTGAGGAATTTCACCTAAGAGAAACAGGAGACCAGGACTTGGTGGTGGCCTCCAAAGTCGGCAGGTTGTCTAGACTTGGTGGCAGAGTCCTCCGCTTCAGGACCGGCCACGAGGCCACGCTGAGTAGCCAGTGAGCACAGCAGCTGGTCTGCAGATGGGTGGGAGACCACCTGGCCTCGGAGAAGCTGAGAGTTCAGTGCTCAACAGCGCCCCCGTTCGTCCGAAGCCCAGCTGCCCTTCTTGCAGATTTTCCATAATAAACCCCCTGTGATGTGAGCCACTTAGTTGCGTGAAACCAAATGACCCTTCCCTGGACGCAGGTCCGCTGACTCCTCTGTCAGGCACTGCGAGCCTCTCAGTCGATGTCGATGACCAAAACAACGACGATGACGACAAAGGCAGGGGTGTGAACAATCCATTTTATCACTTTTCTTCTTAGACGGATGTATGCCCTCTGGGTTTCAAGTATTGCCCTGTCCCAACCCTTGGCCGAGACAATACGCGCACAGTGAGGTCTCTGGCTTTTTTTTTTTTGGATAACAAGTATAACTTCAGCTCCAGCGTCTACCAATGTCCCATTTCAGGGCACCACTTACCGCTCTGTCCTGTCTGTTGTGTGTGATGTCTGCCGCTTAGACCCTTGGGTGCCTAACCTCCATTTTTCAGCCGAACCCTAGGTCCTTCAGTTTACCATTTTTTTGAGTGAATAGTTTTACTAATTAGCATAATTAAACTGCCCATTATGTTTAAAAACATGGAAGGGCATCTTTTTGGGAGACGAGGCTCTAACGTCAGTTTGAGCACACTCTGTCACGCTGGGGGAAGCCCCGTAGAGCGTCCGAATGCCGCGGGCGGCCCATGTGGTTTGCGTACGTCAACCTGGATGGCGGTGCCCGTGTGTAAATGTTTGCCGATGCGTACGGTAATGCAGAGTGCGTGATCACGGTTTCATACAAAGTGCAGTTCCCGTGTCCCCCTTTTCTGCCTCCGTCTCTCTTCTTGCTGAGCGCGCATGGTTTGACCCACGGGCGTTCAGCACCTGAGCGAGGTCCTGCGCTGTACGGGGCTGAGCTGCATTTCCTGACCCTGAGCGTTTCCAGTGGGACAGAAGGTGCTTGTCACTCTATGAGGGAAAGTCCCCCCTCGTGCCCTCCTTCTTCCCCCGCTTGCCTAACTTTGGCAGCACCACAGGTGAATGTACTCACCTGAGACCTAATCAGGACGCTAAAAGGAAAGAAATGAGCTGGGAAAGATGCTAAAATTGTCAATTACCCACCTGGGACACCTACCCTTGACTTTCCTGGCAAAGGCAGGTTGGGAGAAGGAGTGGGGAGGAAGTGGAAGCGCGCTTTGGGGCTCTCAATTTCAGATCATTTCACCCACAGCCCTGAGCTCTGAGGGTCCGAGTGTTAAACTGAGGGGCTGTGGCCTCTGGTTTCCCGCATGCTCGGCTACATTCCCCGGTATCAGAAACTGGCAATCCCTCTGAAAACTTCAGAGCACTCTTCAAATCGCAGCGGTGACGTCCCCAGGAATGAGCGTGCTGTGGTGCCTGCAGAGAGCAGCTGTCTGCCAGCGTGTGCCTTCAGGTCGTGCATTTGACACGACTGCCTTTTTAAATAAAAATCACCTAGCATGGTTTTCCGTATGTCTGATGAAATACTGTAAGTATGAGAGGCAGATCTTTGCCATTCACTCTTGAGCAAGTCCATATGCTGTCCCCTCTCAGAGCCATTTATTTCTCTTTATTCTAAGTGGCCCGTGCCACCCATCCAGATGCGTGTCCAATGCAGAAGTCAAAAATGGCAAATAATTCCTTAATTATTTAGACATTTCAACTTGACTTGTGACATGAAACAGGTAAAATGTTTTGGATCATAAAAATAATAAAATATATCTTATAACTTTATAAAATATAAGAAAAGGCAGTGGATGTTAAAATTAAAAACCATCAAATAATAACATGATATAATAAAAATTTCAGGAGGAAATGGGCCAAACATCTATCTCCCAGGCGTTGGAACCTTGATTCAGGGGTTTGGAGGTGCCATCTGTGTTTTACTTAAGCTCTGTCGTCCCTGGCGTCACCGGATAGACCACAGCACTACTCTTCAGGGATCCGTTTCGCTGATCACCCAGGCAGGAGGATAATTCTGCCTGGGTCACACGGCCTGACACAAGGATGTTCAGAGGGGAGAGAGAAACAACTGCTGAAGAGCTAACTGGGGATCAGAAAGAGGGCCTCCCGGGGGTACCGCTCCAGCACCTTTTCGAGCAAGGGCACTGGCTTATTAGTTACTTTTAAGAGAATTGCAGAACAGTAGCTCTGAAGCTGCTGACCCCGGAACTCACTCGGAGCCTTTCGTTCAGGATGGGGGCAGGGCGGAGTGACGCGGAGCGGGGTTGGGGGGATGTGCCTGCAGCTTGGGCGGAGGGTGGTGGCCTCCCCCATTCTGTGCTCGTGGGTGTGAGCAGGAGGCTGGGACTATATAACTTTGCTGCCCCCTCAAGGGGTGTCCGGAACTGGTCTCTGCACCGAAGTGTGTGGTGGGAGTTAGCTGCCAACTGCCCTGGTCTCCTAGCAGCTTCTGAGCCTTCCGGCTTCCTGTGTGTCCTGGCAGCGTCCCTGGAGGGCCAGACTCTGGGCATCCCCTGGGGCTGCGCAGCTCTGGGTAACAAAAAGAAGGCACTCCCTGCTGCCAGTGTCACACAATCAGCAGGCCCAGCTTCCAGGACAAGTGTTACCCTGAGTGCCAGCCAGACTTGTCCGCCAATCTCCTTCAAGGAGACGGAAAATGCCGGTCCCCACCACGAGCCGAGCCCTGCTCTTGGGGCCGCAGTTCACCGGCTCTTCGCAGCCCGTGCCGGGTCTCCTCAGAACTGAGGGAGCGTTCAAACCGGTGAGCTGTCTTTGTCGACAGATCAGTTCGGCTCTCTCTTCCAGCCCGTGGACGCCCCTCCCACATCGACAGGAATCCTAGAATTTTAGTTGAGGCAGAGACCTTACAAATCAGTAAACCCACGTGCTCTCGTTTCAGACCTAAGTCATTGGTCGGGCTAATGACCTGCCTACAGACGGTGTCTGCAAGCTGGCCTGTCTCCTGCCTCTGTCCAGTCGGGAGGCCTAGGGTGGCGGAGTGTGGCAATAAACCCAGGATTCTCGAGTCCCGGCTTGGGGACCTGCTGCCATCCCCCGCTCCCCCGCAGAGTGGAAGCCCTGCGTGCTCCTGGCTGAAGGCCAGGTCTCATCATCTCCGTCTAGCTGTGCCACTCCTGCACCAGGTCCCCTTGCCCTTGGCAGCACGGTTCTCCTATTCCTTAGTTTGCCGTGGCTGCCATAACAAAGTGCCACTTTCTCCTGATTCCAGAGGTTAGCAGTCCAAGATCAAGGTGCTGGAAGGTTTGTTTTTTCTCTGAAGCCCCTCTCCCTCGGCTTGTCCGTGGCCGTCCTCACCCTGCATCTCCATAACCGTCTTTTTTCCATCTCCCGGCAGGCTTGGTCTGTCTGTGTTCTAATCTTTTCTTCTTATAAGGACACCATTCAGACTGGATTAAGACTTTCTTTTAACATCGTCACCACTTTAAATATTGCGTTTCCAAATACAACCACATACTGGGGTACTGGGTGTTAGGGTGTCAACATGTGAATTTGGGGGCACACCATTCAGCCCTGGGTAGCCTGCTTCTATTCTACTTCAGCCACCTGAAACCTTCTCCCACCTGCTGCCAAGGTACTGGTCTTCCAAGCACTCGGGACGGCGTGGGTCAGTCTGAGAACACAGAGCGGGAGCCTAGCTCTCTTCCTGCCCCTCTGGCGGGCGTGGATGGCAGCCCCGGTGCCCACTCTCCTGCCTGGGCTTCCTTTCTCTCTGCTCCCCGTGAAGGGACCTCCAGCCAGGAAGGGGCGTTCAGCTCCCTGGTCTCCAGCAATGCAAGCTGAGCCCCCGGCTCCCTACAGCTGCTCCCCTGCTCGTGTGGTGGGACCCACCTGCGTGGAGGTTGACATCAGTGAACCCGATTGCTTCCCCGATGGGCACCCTCCCGTCAGCAGAGCCTGGGCACTGCTCCCGTGCCTACTAATAGCAGTGCTAAGAATTTAATGTGACGATTTAACAGAGTGACACAGTAACTCAGTAAGGTTCTATCATTCCGCTCATGTTACAGGTGCGAAAGGGAAGGTTCTACAAGGTAAAGGGAACGTGGTGGGTAAAGGGAAACAGAGGAGCCCAAATTTGAACCCAAGCCGACGTGGCTTCAAGACTTGACTTCTAACCATACACGACACAGCCTCCCTAAGCTAACCGGGTCGGCTTCTTTCTTGAAGCCCTGTGTGTGTCTAGGGAACTTTTTCTCGCCTCCTGGAACAGCTCTCAGGTTTCAACCCCGGTGCTACTCTTCCAGTATCATTTCTTGAAGACAGAGCTCAGAGCAGTGTCAAAGGGAGGGAGTGGACTTTGGGGTCAGGGTCAGGTTCAAATACGGGCCACACCATGCACTAGCCATGTGACCCTGGGTAAGCTGTTAACTTTTAATGAGCTTCAGGTTCATTATGTGTAACAGGAGATAGTCTTTATCTCCTAGGGATGGAATTAGAGAAGGTGTGCCAACCGTTTGCACATTGTCTGGCATGCAGTAGGCGCCCTGAAAGGTAGTTCTGGATTGAAGGAGACTCAACACACATGATAATTAAATGAATTTGGGACTTCCGACGGGATTTTGAGTTAAAAATCTAAAAACTAATTACATTGATATTATGTTAAAAATAATATATGTATATAAACATACATAAAGTCTACACTGAAATACCTCCAATTGTCCCAGTAGTGTGTACTTATGTATGTATTTGTGTGTGTGTACAGCATATATTGGGACAATTATGTGTGTACATTGTAGGAACAACTGCGGGAATTTGAATGTGGACTTTGGATTGGATGTGAATCAAAATGGGGTCCTGTAATAAATCTGGCAGCTTCGAGCAACCGAAAGTAACCTCACAGGGTGATCTGATCCTAAATTCCTAACTGGGCAGATCACAGTCGGTAGTCACGCCCCAGGCCTATAACTTCTTTAGTAAAAGTTTAACCTTTGCCTTAAGCAAGTCCTGTCCATTATTTTTGTGCATCTAGGTGAACACACCTTTGAAACCCCAGAGTAGCCTCTTTTTCAGACCCTTGGGAGTTGTAGCCACCCTCAAGGGAGCACATTGTCCGTTAACTATCCTGGAGTCCAAACATAGAGAGTGGCCTCCCTGGTTTTCTCTCGCCTTCCTGTTATCTTCTTTACAGTCCTTCCTTCGTCCCAAGCTTAGAAATGGAACTGCAAAACTGTCATTCTCTGGAGTATTTGAGATCTCGCTTTCCAGCCTGTCATCAGTTTGGCTCACACGCACTCTGATCGATATTCTCTGCAGGTTTGGATGTCTCTTGCATTGACTTAGCGAATAGCATGGCGTCGACGCCCCGTTTCCTGAGTGTGGTCGCGGAGCTGTAGCTACGGAGAAGGCTGTCCCTGCTCCTAGGAGACACATGCTGAACTATTTCGGGATGAAGTGTTCCAACATCTGCCACGGACACTCATAGGGTTCATCAAACGAACGAATGCACACCCGTGTGTGCGTATGTGCACCGGTGCACAAGCACGTCGAGAAACAAGCACAGGAGACAAAGTGAGTCTTCATTGTACTGTTATTGCAACTTTTTTGCGGGTTCAAAATTTCTCAAAAGGCGAGGGGCTTCCTGCACAGCGTGGGGTGCGAGCCCAGGGGACAGCACAGTGGGTGTGGGAGTTTATTCTGATTTCTCTCCTGCTCTCTGTCATAGCTACGGGAACGGCCTCTCCTAGCCTGAGAGTCTGCTCTCCCGTTTGCCCAGAGGGCTCGCTGCCGCCACGGGGCTCACGGGAAGGAACCCACCTGCCCTCTCAGCTGCGCCCCACCTGGCATTTGAGAGATTTGCAGAAGCCCAAATTTAAGGCTGCCAGATTTAGAAGACAAAAATCCAGACTGCCCAGTTAAATTAGAATTTAAGCAGGAATAATTTTTGTGTGTGTAAGTATATCTCAGACATTGCATGGATCTTAACTTGGGCTAAAAAATTATTTGTAGTTAGCCTGAAGTTCAAGTTTCACTAGACATTCTGTATTTTATCTCCCCCCCAACCCCTGCGACCAAAAGTCACAGTCCTCTATGAACACTGAGTCTTAAAACCCAAACCAAAAGTGTTCTCAGGCCCCCGGCAAGGTTTGTGAGTTGCCACAACGACCCTGGCCCTGGGCCCCACACTTACAAGCGGGCTCATGGGAAGGCAGTTGGTTGAGCAGGGACAGAACCATGGGCTTCAGGGAGGGAGAGAACAGCCCCCAAAGTCCTCCAGATGGCTTTAACCCCGTCATGCTACGCAGGAGTGCGGCGAGCTGTGTGCCCCCCCGCCCCCTTCTCCCCTCCCTCTCTCCTTCTTTGACCTGCTTCTCCCCAGCTCAGCCAACCAGCCTCACACATAACCCTGTGGCTGCCACCAGGGCATAGGGAGCTGGCTGGGGTTTGGATTGCGGCCTCCCCTCTTAGTGGTTGGCTGGGTGCATTTGGGTTGTGAATTACCTAACCTGTCTCAGCTTCCTTACCTGTAAGATCCTGGTAAGGACAGTGCCTCCCTCCCAGCCAGGGCTAATAGCGGAGCTAACAACTGCAGGGCGCTCAGGAAACTGCCCAGGGTGCACGCAGCGAGCCTGGTATAAGTTAAATAAATAACCCCTTTGCGGGAGAAGGTCGGGTCTCTGAGCCGCCCACTTACCGTAAACCTGCCGTTCCGAGGCCCCGAGACCCTGCAGGGACTTTGTCCTGCAGACGTGGGCAAAGCACTCTAGGCTCAGGGCTCACTGCTGGCTGGGCACTTGCTGGTATGAACTCGGGAAGGTGACAAAGAGGCACGAAATTTGGCCACCTGGAGCAGTGGCTGTGCCTCCGACCCAGCTCATGACCACTGAGGGGGACCGAGGCTCTGGGGAGAAAGTGGCTCAGCTTCTGGGGAAGGAGCGTCATGGACAGCCCATCGCCACGGTAATTTTCTCAGAGCCTCCTTTGCTCTTTGATGTCTTTTTTTGACTTCATCTGGGCCTCTTCCCTCCCCTCTCTTTAATTTTCAGTTCTGTTTCATGACTTCCTGTCCTCCATTTAGACTCATAAGCCTTTTCAACCTTATTTTTTTCAAAAGGAAAAAAACAATCACTTCTGTGGTGCCCAGGGCTGTTGAGCGTTATGGCTGAGGCAGGTCACTGGTGTCCCCAGTCAGCCCCACAGGGAAGCATTTGATGGTGGCAGGTTGACTCTGGGGCCAGGAGCTGACCTGCGCGTTGTGTCCCCAAGTGGATGGGACTCTCGGGCTGGGGGAGGGAGGCCACCGTGACTCACACTGGCAGTCATCTGGAAGGAATGATGCTTAAAATGAAAGAGAAACATTACTGCCTGTGGCTGCTGGGGCCTCTCCCTCCTCGTAGGCAAGTTAACGTGAGACGGAGCTTCTGGGAGCAGCAGCAGCAGCCCAACCTTCAGGTCTTTCCCGTGGGGCCCCAACACACTGGTGCAGAGACACACTGTCGCTCCTGTGACCGGTCCCAATTCCTGACCCACAGAATCCACGGGCACGGTCCAAGGGTTGCTGTCTGAAGCCGTTGAGTTTTGGGTTGGTTCCTTATGCAGCCGCAGGGACCAGCACGGGCTCTTGCCCCCCAGCCCGGCCCGCACTTGCTTTTTTTATTGGTCTCCTTTTCCTGCGCTTCCACCGCGAACCAAGCCTTCTTATCGCTGATATATTTGCAATTTTTTTTTCAAAAGTCACATTGCTGTAAAAGTAATTGACTCACGATTCCATCACCTAAACAAAAACATTTTATTTGCCCACACCTGTCTTTTGGATCCTCGAGTGTTTCCTACCTGTTTACTGTGTGATAAGGCCGTAAAGAAGCAACATTTCCTCTTTAATGCCCTCTAACAAAGCTACCTTGTCCATGGAGACCAGTCCAGATTCATGTTAATGACACTTGGAAAGCAGGCCATCACAATGGCTCAGGGACCAGTGGGGTCGAGAGAATAAACTCAACTCCTCACACAGCTTGGGCAAGTGGCCATTTATAGCCAAGGAGCAGGTGGGTATTGGCGGACGTAAAATCACTAAGAGGAAGCATCAGGGATAAAGGAAGGTAATGGCTAAACTGACCCAATAGGTTTCTTGCCGAGGGCAGTCCAGGGTGTTCGGGTGTCACATGGGAGGTGGTGGAGGAGGAGGAACCGATCGGATATCAAGGGTGATCCAGATATTGAGGGCGGGGAGCTCTCGTTAACAGACTCAGCCAGGATCTTCCTAGGATGGGATAATGGGGAGAAGGGAACTGGAGTCCAAAACTCAGGCCTCGCTGGGAGAATCTCCACCAAGCCTAGCAGAGCGCGGTCAGTAAGAAAAGCTGTCACTCATCAAGTTTTTGTTTCTTTTTTTTTTTTTTAATATCCTAGAGTTGCAACCACATCTTGTTTTCCTGAAATGTGCTTTTTCACCTAACGACTGACTTTGGATATCGATGGTAGGCATCTGTTCTATACTAACTTAATAGTTTAAGGCCAAAGGACCTATTAGTTACCTGATTTCCAGGTTATGGTTGGTGGCAACAGACACTCACCTCCTGTCCCATCTCTAGTCCACCTGTGCTAGCTTTCCCTTACTTCTTCCTCTTTCCTTCTGTTACTACTTTCCCCCCCCAAGAGAAGTTTGTTGATCATATTGTCTAGGACATGGGAGTTTAGGAGAATCCCAAATATCTAGGTGACTTCGGATGTGGACGGGGCCTTGCAAGAGGGTCGCGTATTCCTAAGCGTCTGGGAGACTTTGGCTAAATTTCTCCACTGTGCGTGTTTCTGCTCCCGGAGTCTCCATTCAGGACCCGTTCCCTCTGCCTTTAGGCTTAGGTTTCAAACTTGGTGCTTAGGTCTTTGGATCTACCAGTCCCCTGGTGTCCTCGAATCTCTCCCGGAGGTTTTCTGCCGGTTTCCACTGCCTTTCCTGACCAGCAGGGCTGCGGATGGGGTCCGGGCCCTTCCCTCGGGCACAGAGACAAGGATTCAGACATGGGCTTATGTCTTCAGGCAACATTCCCTGGGAACTCCACAAAGATGACCTTTGAGAGTTGATCCTTTTATTGAAGGAGCATTTTCAGATTGTTGAAGATAGACTAGGAGGCCCAGGGCAAGGGGGAGAACGAGGAAAATGGGGCCGACGTGGGTCCGTGCAAGGCTGACCAGCCTTTATTTAAAAGTGTAATACTTTGTGCCTCATGGATTATTTTTTTTTTTGCGTTCATTTTAATTTCTAAAAAGCACTGCTAAAAGCAGCATTTGTGTTGATTGCTGAGTTTTGTTCCCCACCCCCTCAAATTTTGCGCCCGGGGTGGGTGCCTTACGAGATCACAGGCCTGTTTCCTCCCGGCTCCGTTCTTGTTCTAGCTCTTGTCCAGGGAGGGAAGGCACGTGCGCACAGCCCTGATCCTGACTCTTCGCCTTCGCCAGGCCCCGGGTTTTTCCCTTCCTTCCTGCTCCGCCCCATCGTCACCTTTCTTTCATCCTTTCGGATCGGTCCCATGCAAACACTGGACTGTCTAGTCAATGTCTGTACCTGGAACAGGAAGTAAAGGGCTGAGGAGGCCAGTGGGACAAATCCGAGCCCACCTGACGCTCAGTTGACAGGTGTGGATAAGTGAAATGACTCTTTTTCTCTTTCCATGAATAATCGGAGTAATCATTCCAATATTCCAATTCAGGCTGGGTGTCCGGAGGTAGCACTCCACGGCGACTTGCACGAAAAGATAACTTTTTTATTTTTTTGATGCAGATAATTTGATTCACCAAAATGGTTTATCAAATATAAAAGTCACTTTTTAAAGTGAATAATATGTCCCCCTCTGGTTCCCTTTCTGAACCTCTTCCACCCCTTCCAGCTGAGGAAATGTCTGAATTCCAAGGGTCTGAAAACCACCTGGGATGGTCGAGGCTTCGGGACAGTGAGGCGATCGGTTTCCCCATTCACATAAAAAATAATACATCGAAGCTGAAAAAAATTCTAAAACACTAAATATTTGAATAAAAATAGTGGTATCAAAGTGGCAATGTCAAAATATCATGCTCTTCCACTTTGCTGATTGTAAGCTTTCAGCCTGTATTTGTTAATATGGACATTCATTTAACGTAAAATTTAAATTTAATAAAGCTTAAAAAAAAAGCTAGTGAAAGGGCAGATTTCTCCGACGTGAGGACTCTAGGCAGATGTAGAGGGGCCCCTCCCTCCCTCCCCGCCTCCTTTCCTCCCTCCCCGCCTCCTTTCCTCCCTCCCGTCTGTTCTCCCCACCTGCACCTTGAAATGCTGGAAGTCATTTGGGGTCGGCTTATTTCCTGCGACGTCCTATGTCCATGCGAAGGAACCAGATACTGTTTTGTATGTGTGTTAGATACTGATAATCGCGGTTTAGTTCTGAGACTCTAAGGTTTTGCTTGGCCAAACTAGGCATCAAGAAAAATGCCATCTCCCAGACGTGGCAAGGAATGGGCCGGCAGCCTCCCGCCACAGCTGCTGCATAGCGCTCATCGCAACGTCCGCGTTCCTCTCTCTGGAACGTGTTTTGACTGAAGCTTAATTCATTTTCCAAAGGAATTTAAAATATATTCTTTACCTATAACATATATTTGGCAACACTTTGAATTTTAATGTGAACCTGTGCAATGTAGACACAACGTAACCTGGCAGCACATTAATGCCGCTGATAGAGCGCACGTTTTATTTATAGAACTTACCCTCTCCCCAGCGCTCAGTCAGAAGCCCATAGACAGTAATTAAGCCATTATAAAAACACAATAGGATAGAACATAATAGAACCATCATCCTGTCAAGGCACACAGAGTGGGGAATTGGGATAACACAAAGGGATACAAAGCATCCAATTTAGTCCTGCTGTGGAAATGCCGAGAGCCAGGGCCCTCCAGGAGGGGGTAGGGGGAGAAACGATTTCCACCCATAACTAGAACTAAGTCTTAGTTTTCAGAAAACAGCAATCCAACCAGCAAACTAATCCATCAACCAATCCATCAGCGAGGAGCAATTATCCACAGCACAGTGAGAAATACAAGACGCGGGCTTCCTGCGATCGCTTGGGAAGTAAAGGCTTAAAGCAAAAATACAGTGTGGCAGTGATTCAGGATATATCACAAGGAGGGTGGGATTAGGCAAACAAGAGAGAATGTACTTTAAGTAAATCCAAAGGGGGACCGGGTTACTACGCTCCCAAAATGCTGGGTAACACTTCACTTGAGGACACAGGGTTTAAAATGGGCCTAAAAGGGTGTGGAAAATTTGGATTAGGAAAGGAGAAGAAAAGAATTGGTATTAAAAAAAAAACTGGAGAGCCAGACATTCAGGAAAATATTTACACACAAGTATTTGGTGTGGTAGCCTACAAAAAAAAGGGATCAGGTAATTAAGCTGTGGATACGCTGTCTTCCTTGAAAAATGGAGCAATGATAAAATGTAGTAAAAAAGAAGATACAAAATATACATATAATATGATCAATCCATAAAAGAAATTTATACATAGTAGAGAAAAAAGACTGGAAACAATTATATCAAATGTTAACAGTATTTTTTTTTGTGGGAAATAAAAATATGAATGATTTTTATTTTTCTTCCAACTTTTTGATGTTTCCCAAATCTTAATCTGAACAATCAAATCTCTATAATTAAGTGAAACAAAGAGGGACAAAAAATTTTTTTTAAAGTTTATATATTTTTAAAGATTTTATTTACTTTTTAGAGAGAGGGGAAAAGAGGGAGAAAGAAAGGGAGAGAAACACCAATGTGAGGTTGCCTCTCGTGCACCTGCTACTGGTGATCTAGCCCGCAACCCAGGCATGTGCCCTGACTGGGAATTGAACCGACGACCCTTTGCTTCACAGTTTGGCTCTCAATCCACTGAGCCACACCAGCCAGAACTCAAAATATATTTTTGAAAAGCCTGCATATGTAAATTTTATAATCATCCATAGACTAATGTGTGTGTTAAAAGAATTTTTTTAGACTGTATGGACTGAATTGTGTTTCCCCTAAATTCAGCCCTTACCCTCCAATGTAGCTGTATTTGCAGACGAGGCCTTTAAAGAGGTGATTAAGGTTAAATGAGGTTGTAAGCCTAGGCTCTTAATACAGTAGGACTGGTGTCCTTGTAAGCAGAGGAGGAGAGCCCAGGAATGCGTGTACATGAAGAACAGTCACGTGAGGACACACTGGGCCATCTGCAAATCAAGCAGAACGGCCTCAAGAGAAAGCAAACCTGCCAACATGTGGATCTTGGACCACCAGCCTCCAGAACTGTGAGAAAGTACATTTCTGTTGTGTATATCACATGACAGTCTGTGCTGTCTTGTTATGGCAGTCCTAGTAAACCAATACCAGAGGCATGCCCCCCAAAATGTAATTTATTTATTAAAAATTGTGTATTTATTCTTACAAGTTTAAACTTCAGTTACGTTGAAAGGACTCTCCGTTTGATGCAATGCACCTATCGAAATGTTTTTCTCCACTGCTCAAAACAGTTACTGAACTTGTCGATTTTGATGCCTTTTAGCGCTTCTGCCATTTTTTTGTTTCACCTCTTCCACATCAGCAAAGCATTTCCCTTTAAGGACTTTTTAAGTTTTTATTCTGGGGAAAGAAAAAGAAAAAGTTGTTGGGGTGAGATTGGGTGAATAGTGAGGGTGGGGCATGGGAGTCATGTCATTTTTGGTCAAAAACTGCTGAACACTCAGCATGGTGGTGGGGGCAGGTGAGCTCATAAATCACCCATCATGAAATGGGCAAGCTCATTGAAAGAGTCTTCAAAAAAAATTCACTGAAGCCAAACCCAGCCTCTTGCAACACCACCAGCTGGTGTACGGATCCAGATGTATTCCTAAAACATTCACCTAGTAGCAGAAGCCTGTACTACAAGTGGCCCGCCCTCCAGGAGATATTTCCGGTTTCTTTTGTGTCTCCCCTCATATACTATCTTTACATGACTGACATATGGATTTGTCCACCTAGATTTCTGCTATAAAATTAATATAAAATAACCCATGACATCTACTCACCAGAATGAACCTGCCATGCCAGTTTTGTCTCCCACTCTTGGTCATTTCTTTGCTGAATACCACCAGAAAATTGGCCATGGGTCAGCACCAGAGGCAGCTACAGAGTGTACGGGACTCCGAGGACAGCCTCTACAGGGCCCACAGACAGTAAACTGTAGTGTCAGTGGGCACCACTGGGCACCTGAAGAGGCGATCCAGGCAGAAGGGTCCATTTGCTTCTTTTCCTACACATGTGGCCCTTCTCAGCTCTTCCTGCAGAGTTGAAGGAACGATGGCCTCAGATTCCAGGTATGCTGCCGGCTGACACCCCTCTACCATCAGCTCACTCTGGGGACCTCCCTCTAGGAAGTCAGCCTCTGTTTTCAAAATCTGCCTACTTCTTAAGGCCAACCTCCATCCAATGACTGGCCAATGCAGTCACATAAAGACCTGACCTCCTTGTCCCAACTGGGGACATCCCTGAAAGGCCAGCCCAGTTCCCATGCTCCCTACACTGTGCTCTTTGCCAAGTCCATGGTCCTGTCCAATTTTACCCTCCGGCCATCCTGCTTCCTTCCCTTCCCCCTCAGGTATTCGTCCCGGAGACCACACCCTAATAAATTCCCCGTTTGCTCATCTCTATTGCAGAGCTTCTGGTGAACTGACCTGCATCATTTCCCAAGTTATCTGTACCATCCCTTCCTGCCACAACCAAGATTGCTTATCCATGGAAGAGCAAAGCAATTACCCGTACAGCAAGGACAATAGTTAACCTTCCGTGAAGCACCAGGTGGCATTTCACGACTCCTGGTACAGCACTGGGGTTAAGTCATGAAGGATGGTCCGGTTCTGTATGCCGTTCCCACCAGGTGGTTTTGTCCTCATCCAGCCAGAAATGGGGAGTCCAGGTGTTTCTTAAAAAGACTGATATGCCATGTGGCCTGCGAATGCAGGAGTTGCTGAGAGGCCAGAGAATGAAGCAGACAAGTCCAACCTGTCATTTTAGAGGAGAATTTAGAGACACACAGTCCTGGGCAGCATCAGGACAAGAAGGATGCCCGCCCTGTTCTCTTCCAGAGCACCTGTTTCATATCCATGTGGAGAGCAGGACCAATAAAATGGCATTGGTCCAATTAAGAGCATAAAGTAT